>JAGDYQ010000029.1:2169548-2230178 GCA_021962125.1 Bulinus truncatus | reverse complement strand
GAAGATCATCGCCATTCTCTCATAAACTTCCCTCACACACTCAGCAACTGTTGGATTGAGATGGGTTGAGGTGTGTGAAGTATGTTTAGTAATGACATTTCCTCTGGCCACAACCTTCTTGCCATCTGGACATTATTCATGATGTGGTTCATCAGTCTATTCCCAGTTTACCTGCTTTATCTCCTCCAGTTACGTTAGACCTAATAGCTGTGGCATAATATTTCTGCAGTCTTTTAACTTGTTCTTGGTCCAATGCCTCACACCTACCACTGAGTGTTATTTTTTTTTAGTTTCAATGAGATTTTGGAGAGCTGTTCCAAGACATTTGGAAACATGGTTTACACAATTCTGCTTCTCCACTACCAACCAATTACATTACTAGTGGGGCAGATAAAATTAGCTCAGTGCGAGCAATTTAATATAGCTTTCTGTTAACTGGACATCTTACCCAGACCTCTTTAAAGCCAGAGAATTTTTAGCGGGAAGCTTATGCAGAAGCAGGTGTAGAAGTGGGTGAAGACACAGGTTTTGAATTACTTGTAGACTCTGCGGTCTCTGTAGTAGTAGTCTGCATAGACCATTTACTGGTTGCCCTTGTTTTATCTGATTCTTCTTTCTGATTTGTTTATTGCCATCGTTCATTTCATCATAATAACAATAGAGTTGTGCGTCTCTTAATTCCACTCCTACCATTGCTTTATTGTAGATGTACTGGCTGCTTTCTGCTGTTTAGAGCTACTGCAAAGCCTGCCTTAGCTTCTCTTGACAAAAGAATAGTTCTCCTAGAGTCAATATGCAACACATATGAATTTCTCTTTCCTAGCGGCCACAGTTCCTTTTTATTTCAGCTTCATTATCGGCCTATCATCCAGTAAACTTTTCCTTTGTTTCCTGACAGTATCTGTTGCTGTTGTAATGGTTTATAAACTCTTGTACTTCTATCAATGAACACTTCTCCATCCTGTTTACTCTCACAGTACTAGTCGAAGGTATAAGATGTAAAGAAATTGTCTATTACAATCTGTATGGAAGACCAGGTGGCAGCGTTTTTACTAGCAGCATCAGTTTTTACTAGCTGCATCATTACAGAACCGCCATCATCATCTTCTGGTCCACTATCCTGGTCAGACTTAGTTTAATCTTCAGATGGGTAAGATGAAAACATCAGCAGTTTGAAAATCAGATTTTTCCAGAATGCTGATAACTTCAGCCAAATAGTAACGCCTGAAATAATTTAAATATTTTTTTTTATTTCTTTATGGGAAATAATTAACTTATTAAGCCACATATATGAAATTCATATTAATTACAAGATTTAACATTGCTTTACAATGTTCAGACAATAGTATTTAGAAATTCTTAACAAGTCAGTGACCATTCTTATAGTGCTAGTTGTCAAAGAAAAGATTAAATCATTAAATTTTTTTTTAGAAAAAAGTAAGAAGCTGTTTGTCATATTTAATATTAATTAACAGTTGTAGAAATATTCTAATTACCATCTTTGGTTATCCTTTTAAGTGTTTGAATTTTAGGTGTTTTTAAAGTATACCTAATGCTGTTTAGCTATCACTCTAATGCTTATCTATCACTCTTTTATTTTTATTATATAAGTTTTTAAGCTCTTTAAATTCTATTCAAGTATATTACCTCTAGTTTCACTTTTCATCTTATTCTTTAAGATCTCCAAGTTTAAAATGTCCTCTGTTTTAATATGTGATTGTGTAACTTGTTGTTCACATTATATTTAGCCTAAGATCCAGTAGACTTGAATGGTTGTGTTCAAACTAGGAGTTTAAATCTTGTCATTTAGTGCACTTTGGTCAGATATAATACTACATTGGTTTACTGTGGAACACCATTTCTGTCATAGAAAACACCGAACTGACTTAGCTAGCAGTTGGGTTTTTCTATTTGTGATCTTACATCATTTTTCCAATCTTCCATAATTTTTTCATCTTCCTTAATTTTTTCCTGCATTTATGCTCTTGGTATATATTTTTTAACCTTCACATTGATAGCTGGACTGCTTTCTTTACTTTTAAGAAATATGATCAATGAATGATCATGTCTTTGCAAATAATTATTATTTTCCCTTATTATTGAAACATCTGGCCTTTATTTTTAAAGGTGATTATCATAAGTGATCTGAGTTTTTTTATATAAAACAACACTTAGTTTATTTTTTAAAATATTCATTATTTACTTTTGATATGAAAGTAAAAAAAAAACAACAGAAAAATGTGGTATAAAAATCAATTAGCCTGTTTAACTACTAGGGAAGCCACTGTAAAATGATTTCTATGCTTATAAATTGATTTATGTGTGTGGTATACATTACCTAATATGGCTGAAAATATACATTACCTAATTTGACTGTTAAATTAAGGAAAGCTGCACACAGTAGTATCAATTGTAATTAGTGGTATAATAATAAACAGCAGTTAAACAGCTATCAAGGAAGCCACATTGTTTTCTAATTAGTGAACTATTATTAGTAACATAGCATATTTCTTTTAGTCATAATCATCGACTTATTGACTGACTTGAAGTGTTTCTGGACTAATAACAAGCATGGTTTTTATAAAGTTCTGTATTCGTCAAACATGTTTTGATCAAATTCTTAGTTTCTTTTCTTTTGTAAAATGAGAGTTCATATGCATTCCAGTTGTTTTATCATGTTCTCTTCTGTTCACTCAAAATATATACATTTTTAATAAATTGGTTATATACAGAGCTAATCTTATGCCCTTTTCTTTTAATCTTCATATAATATCAACAGATACTCATAAGAATTTTTTTTTTATTTCTTTTTAGGAAGTAAAATGTGATTCATGTGTATCAACTGTAAACTTCAGTCTATTTACACTTTCATGTTCTCAGTTTGCAGTAACTTCAGCTGTAATATTTTACACAAGGCAGTGTTTCTCTGGATTCCTTAGCTGATGTTAAATTTTCATTCTACCATTTTTGTTTTTTGTGTATATCATGTTCTGCTGAAAAAAAAAATCCTACAGCTTAATAAGAACATAGAGATGTTTGGTATACTACACATAGCTACTGGATCTTCACCTTTTGTCTGGAATATATTCTGGTCAGGGTATGCTGAGTTTTAACTGTCACTTAATTCTGCTTTTCCTCTGCTTTTTAAGCATAACATTAATTTGAATCTTACATCTTAAGAGAAACCCCTATTCAAGAATCAATATATCTTGTATCCCACTTTAGGCTAGTTATTGACATGTGAAGAATAAGTAGAATTTTTTTTTTCTTGTGACAGCTAGTTGCTATGGGAATGGGAGCCATGTTAAAATTACATAACATTTAAAATTACAAACTTTAAAATTAAAGATATAATCTTTTCTAAAATTAAAGCAATGTATAATTTTGCAAAAAATATTCTTGGACATTGTGATTTTAAGTATTTATGTGCTAAAATAAATAGTAAAAAAATAAATTTGCATTAAAAATTGTCATATTTATTCCTTGAATTCACAAGAAGTTTCATAACTTCAATAATATATTAATATGACATACCCATAACATATTTTTTGTTCAAAATATGCAATTTAATGTACTAAATTGCAACATTACAATTGTATTGTTACTGTAATTTTGTGTCAAAATTTAAAGACATCCGGTGAAGAACTTAAGGCATGAAGATGCCACGACTGACATCCTATTTACATTTTTATTTATATAGATTATTAAATTGTTTGTTTTCTGCTTTACCCTCTTGGCTAAAGATTGACTCTTCAAATAAGTATCTGTTTTCTTGCACTCTACTATCCCTTAAACATATCAACAATGCATATAGTTCTTTCTCACCTGTCAAATTAAAGAGCAATATGATAAAGACATCTTCTTTAGTCAATCTAGTACTGAAACCCCAATTTTCAATGAAGTCTGATAGCTGGCGTTTAGTTGCTATTGCAGCTTCAGCAGCTATAAAAGAAATGGCTTTTTTAATTAATCATCAGATAAGCTAGATTGAACAAATTTTTTTAAAGAACACAACACCTGAATCCAATGAGTTACCAGGTGCTGGTGCCGGAATCATTTGTCACATACTTAGTCATAAGGTCGCTTACAGGTGTGAGTTAAATAGTGAGCATGCAGGTTTTGGTTGGGGACAAATGGTTTGCCACACCAATCACTCTTGATTTCTTTACATTCTAGATGCCTTACATTCATATGATTGGTCAAGGTAATTTTAAGTGACCCCCAAAAGTCATTGTGCTCCACTAAAAATCAGTTAATTTTTTCCTATCAATCACTTTACTTTTAAGATCATCACTATGACTCTGACCACTTGCTGCACCTCGCCACACACATACACATACGTGCGTGTAACTCAAGCAACTACACAATGACAGTATCCGATCTTAGCTTTCAATGTAATGTAGTATTAAAGCAAGGAGTCATTATCTAAAACATCATTAAAACATCTGATGTTAGACATTACCGCACGCTGTATTGTGACACCTCTATTGTATATTGGTCATATATTCAATTTCAATCAAATTAAAATTAAATTGTCTCGCTTATAGAACGTTTTTTTTTTCAAATGTTGAAACAAGGTTTTCCATTTTATTTATGGTGCTTATATATTCATTAGTGCATAATGGTGCACATCTGATATAACTTTAATAATGACTAGCCTACCTGTCGTGAATCAATTTTACGTTTATCATCAAGAAACCCCCAGCATTGTCCGAGCACAATTCACAAATGTATTGACGTCACAATATTTACAAAAAGGAATTCCATTAAGCCAGTTAACTTACCTCACAATTTTTTTATTTAATTTAACCACGCGTTTGACTATATTAGACAGATTGTCATTAACCACACTTAAAATAGTATATTTCCTGATGAACTTCTATTAGCTGGCAAAGGAATTCACTGCTATGACGAACCTATATATCTCTCTGCCAAAGTTCTTATTGCTATCTCTCGTTTTTCATCAACAAATTGAAATTTGATGGCAAATTAGTTTCTCCTGTGTTTGGTACTAGCATCCATTTTTAAAAGTGTTTTCCACATTGTGTTTTTTCGTTCCCTATTTTAATAGTGGATTCATTCATTATTTAGTCTTAAATGAAATGTCTTTCTAAAGACACTTCCAGTTTACTAACCATCTCTCTGTTTATATCCCAAAATGCATCAGTAGAAAAAAAACTTGATGGTAAACTACTTTTGATTACCATGCTAATTATGGACTGCTTTAACATTTCTGATAGGTTTTGTTTTTGTAAGTAAAAACTTGAAATGGATAACTACATGCTGGTTCAGGGCAATCCATTCTTTTCTTTCTCCAGCTTGGTTCTTTTTCTATAACTTTGAAAATTTTTTATATGCTGTTGCGCACATGGCGTTTTAAATTGTTTGCTCTACTTGGTGCATGACGTCCCAATGAACTATTTTACTATTATTGTCGTTTATTTGGTTTTACTCAACAGAGCGAGGACTAATACTTAACAGATGAAAGTTTTGTCATCTTCTGTAAGATCACAGTAATGAACTCAACTTTATTTTCAAGTTTGGGGTTTTTGAATGTTTTTTTTAAACTATGTGGTCATTAGGATTTCTGAAGAATTTTTATGCTCACACCTTCATAACCTTGGAGATATTATGTATTTAACGGTTCAGAAATGCATAAAGGTTTAATTATATGTCACATAATTTAAGATATTTTCATTTTTTAAATTTTCTAGTAAAAAAAAAATTGAAATAGTGGTACAAATTCAACAAACAGTAAGAAGGAAAATACTTCTATATCATATATTGGACATTGCCCACCCGCCTGAGGTAATGTTATCATAAAGAGGACCTATTTTGATCTACTGTGAACAAAATCATAGCAGGTTCACTCAGTTGTATCTCTGGTTAAAGCTCTCCAAAGCCGCGCAACTCATTTTTTTATGCCAGTATATTCTTACCACAATATTCCATCTCTTCAGCTGTAACACTGAATTTTGTGCTTAGCATTTGGTGTGTCTTCCTCAGTATCTATCTATTTTCAAAATATTTTTTTTAAGTTATGAAACAGTTAAAAAAAACCTAATTAGTTGTTGTTTCTTTTTCTTACAACATCCTAAAGAAAACATTATTTCAATTTAAAAAAAAATGTCAAAGAGATCTAATTAGTTACTTTTCATTAAAACAACTAAAAGGATACATTCTGAAAAAAACAATACAAACAGTTATGTTACTGAGAGGAATCGAACCTGGATATAGACAGCATAATAGTGAGTCACGTCCAAACAACTTAATCATTGTGCCAGCAGGACACACAAGAAAATTTACAATTTTAATGTATAAGTAGAAATAAATTGCTCGTTCCCGCGAAAATAAAATAAATTTAAATCATAAGAGTTCATTCTGTTTACTGACGTCATCAAAGTTTGCTGGTCGTGTCTGGAAAAAAAAATACGTAGCACGTCCGGTCGTATTCGAAGCCACTGCGTTTTATTATTTCTGGAGGTCGTTTATTTATAGAACGGATTATCCACACACCGCGGCCCGGACGACAAGATAGCTGCTTTATAAGTAGGATAGTATGCGAGCGAGTATACTTTTAAGTGTCTTGCTTCTTTCTCATTAACGCACCCTCCCCCAACACAAACGTAACACTGTTTTTTTTTTAATTCCGCAAAAGTGTGATGTAGAACACCCCACTACGGTCGACGTTAGACGATTATGTATTAGATGTTCGAGAATGTTGTGTTTTGTAAACAATCCGCCATTGGAAATTGAATGAAAAGACCCTTCCTCCATCCACCCTCCATCTCTATAAAATATGTTGTTTCAATTTATTTTCGTTTTATAAAAGACTTCAACTGCACTTCCCCACCTTTACTATAAATCTGATTAACACAATAATATACCCCCCCCATGTCACAGACATAATATATATAGATTGTCCATAAGGACTGAACTATGACACCTATATAGATTGTCCATAAGGACTGAACTATGACACTTAAGAGACGTGAGTGAGTGCCTGTAAGTTAAGTATTAGGCTACATGTTTAGCAGGTGGTTTATTTACTTTTATACACATTGTAGCATAGTGCAATATATCATACAGAGAATAAACTAAGGAAATATTGCCAACCCTATAGTCCTGAACCTAGGGATTTGGGGCCTGGTAAGGGGCTTGGTCTCTTTGGTGGCCCTTGCATTTTGACATTCAACACCATGACATGAGATAATGTACTTAATATTTGATGTAAAAAAATTTAGGCTCTTCCTCAAGTTGGATCCAGGTTGATAGAATAATTGTGTAGCTTTCATCTGAACTTCAATAAACATAAATAATATTCCATCAGTCAAGTTGAGGCCGCAGTTCTATTCTATTATTTATATTCTGATTACAAAATTTATAAATATATCAAAATAAACTTGCTAACTTTTTTTTATATTAAATTCTGAATTAAGTCAAAAACAAAATCAAATACAACTTCGATTCGATAAACAAAATGAGAATGAAAGAAATACTACCGCTTGTTGATTGGCGGCGATGGTGAAGTTAAAAGTAAAAGCGTGTGCACATTTTCCAAAGCCCAAATTTGGCTTTCAAAAAGGCCAAATGGCAACCCTGATCTTGAGGAGACAACTTGTTTGCAAACGCTGAATTTCATTTTCCACTTGAAAGTCTTTTCTAGTTGGTGGTCTTGGGTCTCTGAATTCTCCAATCAGATAAAGACCGTTCAGGGATGCTGCACGAGAACAGGCAACATACAACAATTTGCTTTGCAAGCTCCTAGCGCCCAATTGTACTGCTACACGTGGCATAGACTGACTGTCACAAGAGTGACTGTGTACGTTGTGATATCTGATATCCCAGATATCACAATGTAATTTTATATCTTCCCTCTCCTTAGCTTTTAAGTCTCCTGATATAGCCACATGCTCAAGGGTTTCAGGTTGTTGTACAGAAGGTATCGTCCTGATGCCCCCTGTCCCCAGATCCTCGCTGGTATCCTCGTGCTCAATCAGCAGTGCGGAGTGTGCATGTACCAGATCGTCGGGGTCGAAAGCTTGCTGTGGCGGCCTCTCGAAAAATTTTCGAAGCATGTTGCCTTGATACACTTTCTGCCGACCCGCCACATCTACTAGATAGTCTACATCTGTCACTCTTCTGTCAACTGTATATGGGCCCCTCCACGATATCTAAGTTTGTCATCCCGATTCGGTAATAGCACAAAGACTCGATCATTGGGGTCTAGGGTCCGCATGGTTTTGTTCTTGTTGGCTATAGTCCTGTGCCGCCTATTGGCAGTTTCCGTTGCTTGTCTAGCCCATTCACATGCGGTAACAACCTTATCACGTAGTTGTACTACAATCTCATAAGAGGTTCTGGTTTCCGCATTTAATTGGGGTTTCACCATTAGATCCTTTAGTATTCCCATGGGCCCTTTTGGGTTGGCCCAATAAAGTAGTTCAAATGGCGAGAATCCTGTGCTTTCATTGGCTACCTCACGTTATGTAAAGAGTACCGCTGGTAGCAGTTTATCCCAATCTCTTGGTCTCTCCACAATTACCTTGCGCAACATCCTCTTAAGGGTCCCGTTCCACCTCTCACACATCCCGTTGCTCTGCGAGTGGTAGGGGCTGGTGAATGTTTGTCTGATACCCAACAAACGAATATATTGCCTGGTAAGTTCTGCTGTGAACTGCGTGCCCCTATCTGATAGTGTTACATCTGGGAACCCTACACGAGTGAAGACTTCCAACAGCGATTCTGCGACGTCTTCGGCAGTGATCGTCTTTAGAGGGATTGCCTCAGGCCAACGAGTGCACGAGTCCACAACAGTTAATATATATATCTAAATCCCCTGTCTGACATTGCATGGATCGGGCCCACAATTTCAACAGCTATTTTCTGAAATGGTCGGTTTGTGGTCGCAGTCACCTGTAACGGGGCAGTGGTGTATCTGTCTTTTGGGTCCTTGGAACAGCACACTGCATGATCGACAATACGTTTTAATGTCTTTGTTGACATGTGGCCAGAAAAAGTGTTGGAGCACTCTTTGCTTGGTTCTCGACACCCCCACATGTCCTGCTAGAGGAGAGTCGTGTGCTCTGGCTTGCACCAGAGAACGGTACTCACTAGGAACAACCAGCTGCGTATATCTCTTAGTTTTCCCTTGGAAACTACGAAATAACAATCCCTCTCGCAGTTCGTAGCTGGATTTATGTCTTTGGTTCACCGCTCGGTGGAGGCCCGAAAACAAGGGCCTTAATGAAGGGTCCTCACGCTTTCTTGAGAAGTTTGCTTCCTGTTTCCCCCATCTCCGGGGTGCTAATCGTCTTTAGGTTCTCTGCATCTTTATCGATCTCACATAGTGACTGTGTACGCTGTGTGTTGAATAACGGAGTTGAGTGTTTATTAATGCATATTTTCTACCTCCTCTTCATTCTGTTCCTTCCTTGCTTGAACTCGTCTCTCAATCTCTGCCAGCATGTTCTCACCTTTTGACACCATTTTTGAATTATTATCATACCAAGCTGTTAGCTGCGGTTGCTTCACCTTTAGCTGTGCTTTAAGTTCTCTCAATCTTGAGTAATACTTCTTAAGCTCTCTGTCTTCTTCCTTATCGTACTCTGCATAGAGCATCTTCGAAGATGGGGTCTCTTTCAGCTTTCGACATTTTTTTTTGCACGTCAACTGACTGAATTATACCTTGTAGTCTCTCCATCTCCCAAATGCATAACCCGTCTGACGTACCGTCAGACACAACACAATTTAGGACGAGCCCCCAGATATCACAACGTATTTTATCTTCCGTCGTCTTTTATCTACTACACAGAAATCACTACAGGACCACGGATAACATAAAGTAACAAAATCCTTTTTGAAAAAAAATGCACAATTGCCCTTTAATAAGTCCAAGCAAAAATATACATTAATAAACACTGAACTCCAAGAACAACCTCGCTGTCCAAGGGTCCACGTACTCTGCTGTTCTCTGTCCAGTTACACACACGCACACAGACCCACAGCGAATTCAATACAATCTCCAGTTACACAATCATGCTCTCCCCTGCCCATGCATAACCATACCGTTATTCAACACACAGCGTACACAGTCAGTCTGTGACACTGACCTTGACGCTTATGGACAGTAATTCCTTCAGCGACCACCAGGGGGTACTGTTCTCTACAAACTTGGACTCTTCCACTCTGAATAACATTGAAAACTTTGTTTGTCCTTGCAATGGGTGTCCAATTTTGAGAAATGTTTTGTGCATCCTTGAAAGCTTTTCTTGCTGCTCTAGCTTTTATTCCAATCTTTGGATCGTCAAACTCTATGTGGACAGAATTTACTTTTCGTTGAAAAACTTCTGCCATCCTTAGAATTCCGGATGCTCCATTGAACAGCCCATCACTGACGTCAATATTCGTGGACACCATGTAACGAATACCCACAACTAATTCAAGTGATTTTGGAAGTCCTGCTGTGTTGTTTGTTTTCTTACTTTCTAGCGAGTGAAGTGCTTGATCAAATTGTCTCTTTGTGGCTCTACCAATCAGCTTGTCAACTGCTGTGAATTTGATGGCTAACACATCAGGGTTTGCATCTATGTGTCGTCGAGTTCGTTCTTCGTTGAAGGCATCTATTTCGGCATTGTGCGGGAAAAGTCGAATTGCTTGTTTTCCGTCTAATGGAAGTAGCTTGATACACCATTAGACCTTTCAACTGCAATCGGATCTTGGGAAAATTGTCGATTTCGAAACGTTTGCTTGTCTTCATCTGGCATTATCCCAATCGCTAGTCGATTTGGTGCTTCAGCAAACAGCTTATCGTCTTTTTGGCGCATCACTTTATCTAGCTCGAAGTATTTGAAGTGTGCCAAATTTGATTTCCCACAATTCGTGCAATTGGATCTGATCTCGCTTCAAAAACGTAACTTCCGATCGGTGCTAATTTATTGAAATCGCCAACAACGATAACTGAAACTCCTCCGATTTTGTCTGTATTTTGTGTTCGGAAGACTTTTGTTAGCGTATGATGAATCTGATCAAATAGGTTGGATGACAGCATTGAAATTTCATCAATGATGATAAGTTTCTATTTGTATAGTTGTGCAGCAAGTGTGTTTAAGGTGATCCATACACCGATGCAAGGTTTCAGCTACTTCTTTTTTTCTATTTTTTTAATCTTTTTAAGCTACACTAGCCATTTTTGGCACATGCATACAACAGACCAAATAAGGAACAAAGAAATAAAAAAAAATATTTAAAAAAATTATAAAAAAATGTATTAAGTGACTTTTTGGGGTGAAAAGTGTAATTTTAAGACATATTTTCAAAGAACCAATTTTTAAAATCTATTGTAGATATCATAAAATAACTTTGCTTTGCACAAATGTTAATGAGTGTGTTTCAAACAAACGTCCAATTTTTTTTTTTTTTTTTAGAAAAAATGGAAAATAAATAAACTGAATTTTTTATTGCGGTACACTCCAAAAAGTTACATTTTTTTGAAGGGTAGGTAAGAAAAGAAATTATAAAAAAATTCTATTTAATATTTCCAAAAAAAATCGAGAACTGTCAACAATAGATATAATAATAAGCATGCAAAATTGTAAGCTTATATCTTAAGTAGTTTTTGTGAAAGTGTCAAAAAGGTAGAAGATTTAAAAAATAAAGCGATTTTGAGAAAACCGCAAAAAAAAATATCAAAAACCTCTATTAAACAAAATACATGGCCTAAAAAAGATAGTTAATGATTGTGCCGTGATAGTAAGCCATATTTCAATATGAAAAAAAACAATTTTAACACTATAAAAAACAATAGAAAAAAACAACTTTTTTTTATCGGGAATTCCCTTTTCTATTTTTAGACGCCTGGGTTACCTTAAGTTGTCTGCAGAGAGCTCTGTCACTCTTGATTGACCTGCACCTGCATTTAATGCAAAAGCACCATGCGTTGTCATTCCACTGATGTTATGTGCTGCTTTTCCTGTGTTCGCTACCAAAAGTACTTCAACACCTTTGGCATTTCCTACGCCCTTCCTCAGAATTCGAAGAACATCTTGATAAATTGTTTTTATTAGATGACTTTTCCCGACGCCTGCTTTACCGCTTACAAAGTGGTAAAACGGTAAATCTTTGTTGAGGAAATGATGTATTTCCATTTGGTAGTCACGTTGCTTCTCGTTGCATCTGTCACACAATGCCAAAAATTCTTCAGTCAGCATTTGGTCTGGAACAAAATACTTTCGAATTTGTTCAGCGGTACTCTCTTGTTCACCAAACTCGAAAACGATGTTTGGTTGAATGACTGTGTCGTCGTAATCGAATACGTTGACAAATTCTTCAATTTCTTCTTCTTTGGTTGTCTGGATCTTGAGTCATAAGGGAACAGACAAAAAATGTGTCTTATAAGTATAGAGATAACGGTTAACATTCTCGTCGAACATTTTGCTGACATCGTCAAATATATTATTCTTTTTCCGGCAATTCTAATATTTAGGGCTAGAAAGTTCATAAAGCATAGGAAAATATTTATTCATCTCACTTACCTTTTCTGTATTAGCTTTGCCTGCCATTATGTTTAGTTATCTTGTAGAAAAGTGATCCTGGGTTAAATATTTTATTTCATTGAAAAGATAAAAAGCAATATTTTATGGTCCAAAAGCCTGTGACTATCTGTCTCAAAAGCCTTTCATACCTTCACCTACAACATTTGATTCCTGATTTAAAGAGTTTTAAGTGCATTGTAGATGGATCATGGTAACAAAACTGCTTCTGTGTCACAGCACTTACAATGTTTGTAAAATAACAATAAAGAGGTGCATTTCAGCTCCCTCTCAATCCAACTGTCAGTATGACTCAAGCTTCAGTAGCCTCTTTTCTTCCACCTCAGTGTACCCAAGATGTACCCTCTTCTTGGGTCATATATAACCTGATTTTTTATCTTCATAACATCCAACATGCAAGATGCATTGGTGTAGTTTAAATGATCTTTTCTGAACCTCTCCAGTGCATTCAACATGCTTTTATTAATACCAGCTTTTATTGTGTCATAATTAATCTTAATTCTTTTTATTTCCATTGCATCTATCGTGCAAGTTGCATTAGCCAGTAGGGTGGTGTGAATGTAGAGGTAAAAAAAAATTTTTTTGAATTTAAATATGTTTGGAAAAGTTGTCACTATAGAAGATGATTTTGTAGCCAAAGTTTCACCTCTAAATTATTATTTTTTCAACTGCCCCAATGACATGAAATATTGATGAAATCCCTTAAATCTCGAATAATTTACTGAAAATCGGCTAACAACAAACTGTAATGTCCAAACATCCATTTTGTCCAATTAATAACTTAATCAAAACAATAATCAGTCTTCTGGTTGAATGCTGTCATTTGCTGCCTGGACAAAATCCTGTTCTTTATGAAGCCATTTCGGGCCCTTTCTCCGCATACCGACTGTGATGTTTCTGTAACGAGTTTCACATGTCTTTCTTACGGCTTGAGTGTGACAGGGTACTCGGATAATTGGCAACATAATATTGTGTTGACTGGCGTATTCTGCTAGTTATTTCAGATGTTACAGAACAGCTTGGCCAACAATGGTGGTGCAGTTACTTCTCAGCTTCCTGACAATTTATCAGGTCAACATAGTATGTTGAATCCAAGTTCAGTCTTGGAATACAAAATTTTCTGATGCCAGTTTTCTGTTCCTGACGAGCCTTTAGAATTCTGCGCAGTCCAAGTTGTTTAATGTGATCTCGATCATCAGTGACCATTGCTATCAATAGATTCTCTGGATGAGCAAAATAGGCATTTCTTTGGATAACAGGATCAATGATGTTCTTAACTTCTGTTGGCAGTGAACGAGACAAGTGAATTGTCAACCAAATGTGTTTAGTACCATCTACACAGCTGGGTTTGCTTTTGATTGCAAACCACACAGGAGCATACACCTGCATAATGTAAGTTGCCAACATCTGTAAGCTTTGAGTTGGATTTTGTTGTGAAATATACAATCGAAGAATGCGATTGGCCGTTGTCAACCACCGTGAATGAGCCATTTTGCCAGGGTTTCTTCTAGCAAGTTCTTCTGAACAGCAACCGGTCATCACACTTAAGCACATATCATGTAAATATCTCTGCTCCGTACTTAGTTCTGAAAGTGACACATCAGGAATGCTACTGCTAATTGCAACTAAGTTGCACACTGGCTGGAGCTCGCAATTTAGCAGGGCAGAACCTATTGGACCCGAAAATCCTTGTGGCCCAGTTGTTTTACCATCAAGATGTTTGATTAAATGGCGCAAAGGCAGCTCATTTGCATGCAACAAGCATGGCAACCACTGTAATGGTCTACCCAGTTATGATACCTCCAGCAGGTCCTGTATTTGTTGCAGTACCATCACATCCAATCCCTAAAATGTTGGTTATGTTGTGCCCATTGCTGTCAAAATATGTATATATGCAGTCAGCAATATCTCGAGCTGATGATGATTTAGGTGCTAAATGTGTGATGAATTTTCCTCCAGGTTCATTCAGTATTGTGATGTGTTCCTCATTTACTACATTTGATACCAACGGCTTCCTTTCTTCTCTAGTTTAATTGTTTTATCCTTGCGGCCGTCAAAATAGAGAGTTTGAATTGCATCAGTAGAGTCTACTAATTGATCTCTGGCCATCTTTCGCTCTCGTCTCAGTTTATAGCGATCAATTACATTGGCAGCCTCAGTTTGTGAAACTATACCAAAGTCTTCTAGTACTGCTGTCACAACTGCTGCACCAACCCTGTCTGATACTGCAAATCGATCACATATTTTTGCTAACTTTGGTAGTTTTCTTCTCATCTGGCTAGAGCTCGGTTTGGATGAAGTAGGTGTCTCAGTATCTGTAATCATGGTATTGCTTTCGGCTTCAGTCTGAAATAAATCTTCATTGAGGCCAATTTCGGCATCTGATGAATCATCATTGTTCAAATCTATAACTCCAGGGCATTGGTCATTCAAATCGAGTTTGGGTGCTTTTTTGGCTCTTTGAGTCCTCCTTCAACTTGCGATCATAGGTCTTTTTTAGTTTAGCTGAGGAAACTCGATCAACACTACCAATAAACATGATCCTCAATGTTCTCTGGTCCTGCAAAAAGTGTTGTTCCTGAGGTGGCACTTTGTTTTGCTTTGCACAACCACAGTTTCCAGGAACACATTTGCAAATTGCAACGTCAAAGAGTTTCTGCTTACTTTTGTCAGCATATTCTTGCAACTTCAGCAAATACTTGTTATCTGCTTTCCTTCCTTTAAATGGCTTCATGAGTTTTCTGAGTTCATCATGTGAATTTCTTATCAGTTTGAGAATTCTAGTGTGTGAAACAACCGGAATGGAAGCTTTATGCCATACAGCTTCAATGTCTGTTGCAACGATTTCAGCTATTTCACTCACTGTGGGCTCTTTGGCTTGATCAGAACTTAATTTTTGTCTGATGTGACTGTAATACTTCATCATGTCCATATAGGTTGGCAAAACATTTGTAACCAATTCACAGGAATGACCAAAAACAGGGCATTTATTGGCAGCTCTGGTGTCAACATTAGATGACATTTTTATCCCGGTGATTATCTGAGAAAGCATTAAGGAAGGATTTTATATAACCATATAAAATGAGTGAGCCATAAAAAAATGTTTAACATATTTGGTATATTATTCAATTATGTATACTCATAAAGCGATAATATTTCCAGTGCCAGTATAATGTACAACAACTGCGCCATAATATCTGGACTAGATTAAATGCGAACGGCAGATAATGAACTCCACCGGGAGCTAAGTTACTAAAATATGCTGATTTAAGCAGTAGATACTAAAAAATAAATAGATACTTACTCTGTGTAGAAATTACAATGTACGTTTATTCGCCAAAGTAATTAAAACACTTGAAAATAGAGGGTAAACGAATATTGTAAATACCGTTTTGCTTATAACGGAAGTCCAAATTTTCAACATGATTGGGGCAAAATAAGCAAAAAATTCTGAAATTTTGCAGAGTTGTTAACTAACACTTAAGACAACTTTTTAGCACTATTACATTCAGAAATTCTAAACTTTATTTTTTCACACCACCCTATTAGCCAGCCTCTCCAGTGCATTCAACATGGTTTTTTGAAACCTGCTATCCATCAACATAAACTAGTTGTTTGAGAAGAATATTTTTCAAAACTAAAATAAGATACATAAATATTCGTTCAAATTTTGTGATGAAGCAAATAAACTTTCTCTCCTCAAATGTTGTCTGTCGGTGAAGGTATAAAAAGCTCTTGAGACATATAGTCTTAGGCTTTTGGACCATAAAAATGTCATGGCAAAACTCAATTGTTCATCAGAATATGATGTGTTGTCCTTTGGTTTTTTAAATAGATGTAATGGTAAATCTGAAATACAATATACGTCCGTAAAAAAATAAAGCAACAATACAAAACCAAAGTATGATATCAAATTGAACGCGGGGTACTCACCAAGAAATTTTTTGCAGTTCCATATCTGGAATGGTGCATTTTGGTATCGATTGTTGGGCTATTAATTAGAAATATATAATTTTAACTATGTTTCAATAATGTATGGCCTGTTGTAGTTTTGTAAAAAAATAATTTAAATAGTAAAGAGTTTTAATGATAAAAATGTATTGAGGCTGAGCATTTCCTGATTCCTGTTATAAATATATTGACCATTTGTTCTGCTACACAATTTTTGCATAATTGATTCCTAATTTATATTATTATACTGTTGGTTTAACGTACAACCCGGGGAGAACAACACAGATGCACGAATATAGCTTAGCTATTTGTGTGATATTTCTTACAAAAAAATGACCAGTCTCAATTATTAAAGTTTAAATAAAATTAATTCTGCTAAAAAAGTAAATTTGCTAATTAAATAACATCACTCAGAAGTCACGCACGTTGTACTATGTCAGTGTTTTTTTAAAATTAACTTATTAAAGTTAATAGTTGTCCTAAATAATATCAATATATAAAACTATTACAAGGTTGCGCACTTATTATACGTTTCCAATCTGCAAACGTTGTGGTTTAGCATTGAATTTGTCTGTTAAATCCTTTTCAAATGCAAGCAGGACAAGATTGATTAAGATGCTTTTTAACATTGATCTGCGATATGGGGTGAGCATTCGTGTGAGAGTTGAGAAACTGTTCTCACACACGACTATTGAAGCCTCAAATGTCATTGCTGCTGTAAAAAGCATGTAAAGCAGAGGTTATCATTCTTGGAATGGCCATAGCACTAATATTGCTTCATTCGTTTTAAAAAATGTTTCATGATGTGCTGTTTGGATTTGTTGCAATAGTGACAAAACTTTAGTAAGGAGGCTGTCATAATGGCTGAATGCTTTTTTTCACCACAAGCTGAAGCGAGTGAGCTAGACACGCCATTCTAGGATAAAGATTAGATTCGTCTAACTCTTCTAATTCAATTGAGTAAACTAAGTCTGCCGGTACTGGAGCAATGTTGACTTCTACTTCATTATCAGTGTCACTTCCTTCAGCATAACTGGCATTATTGTCTGAAGTTGAAAGATATTCTGCCTCTGTACTGATGTCATTATCATCACATTCTTGGTCAGCCATTTCTCTTTCATTTAGCAATCTGATGGCTTTGGTCATGTTGGCTCCGCTGTCAGTGACAATCATCAACACTTGTTTAGATGTAATCTTCCAGTCCAACAAGCACTGATGTAGAGCTTCAGCCAACATTTCTCCTGTGTGTGGATGCTGCAGCTGGACAAGTTGTAGCATTACCACCAACTTCACAGAATAAAAAAAAAAGTAAAAAAAAAACAAGCAGAAACACCCAAGAAAGATGAAGACAAGTTTGGTTTGGACCATCCATCAAGACAGATTATGACTTTACGAGAAGCAGAAATCAGTATTTTTACAACTGTTGACAGCTGCTGGCAAAGTTTGTTGTTTCTTTACATTTGAGTCATTACCACCTGAAGCTGGATTCAAATATAAAAAAATAGCTGTTGTTTTACTGGCCATGGTTTACACCTTTAATGCATTTGAAACATATTCATCCAACTCAATGAACAAACTGTTAGTTTTTACCTGCTTCACTTTGTTGCTTCTTGGTTTCAACTACTTCCGCTTCTCTTGCTTTAATCTCCTCATATTCTGCATGATGATGGCTCTTCAAATGATTTCTGAGATTCGTTGGGTTTTTGGTGGCAACGGACATGGCACACGCTTTACCATTACTAAGCACTACTTTACAGTACGATTTTTGTTCCTGTTTTTCATATTTGAAATATTTCCATACACTACTGGCACGTTTTCTACCAAAAAACATCTATACTAAGCTTGCCATCTCTTTTTTTTGGCTACAAAATGAATGAACTTTTTTTTTAGTTCCATCGCCCATGTAAATAACATTGCATATTATATGAATAATATTGTCATTAATAAATAATAATACTTTTTCAATACTTGTAAGTAACCTTTTAAATTTTGGTTTAAATTGCGTTAAAATTAACATAATTCACGTATCTCGTGTGATATGCTACGGCGTAGCGCTATGTTGCTCTAATAGTCTAATCTAACTTCTCCCAACGTGGGCCCACGCCCCTCATGGGGGCAATTTGATTTTTAAGGGAGCAATTCGAAAATGGACTCGATACGAGTTTTACCCTTTCGCTCCGGGCCATTTAACACTTTGGGCACTATAGTCGCCGCGCGTCGCCTCTACTGATTGGCAACTATAGTCATTTACATTTCATTAATTTAATATAATATAAATATTATATTCTTAAGTGAGTCTTTGATTATTAATATAAAACACTTAATTTTATTGGATTGCAACAAAAACTTAATTGTCGTAAAAAACGTTTAATTTTTACATTTCATTAGCTAGGTGGCAGCACACTCTATCTACTTAATGCAAGTAAAAATAAGAGCGAATATCAGAATAGAATAAAAAATCTTGTAAAAACGTTATATTTCGAGCAGCGGCAGAGAAAAAGGGTCAAGACATTAAAGGTGTCGGAGCCATGGGGGGGGGGCCGAGGCCGGGTCGCCCCCCCCGGATCCGCCATTGGCATATTACTTTCAATGTCAGTTGACATGTCTGCTATACGCCTGCTTATCGTATTGTCTGACAGTGGAATCTTATTGATTTCAGATACGGCAGTGTGTCCAAACATAATTTTAACCATCTCTTGGCACGCTGGTAAAATTACTGTTTCAGCGATAGTATGTGATTTCATTTCCTTAGCTACAATCTCTGCAACAGCAAAGCTTGCTTCTCGAGTTTTTCTCATTAATCTTGACTTTTTTCTCGAATATTGCTGCTTGTTTTTTATTCAGGTTTAGTGCTCTCTCGAAGTACGCGACATCTTTCTTTGCTGCATTGGAATGTAATGTAGTTGTCACAACCCAATAGGAACAACTCGTGGTCTAGGGGTACATTGGCGAGAGGTTCACCCAGGTCCCTGTAGGTTGGACATACACAATTTATATTTAAATATATATATGTAAGTGAATATATAACATATACCAATCAATGACTCTTGTTAAATATACAAACAAATAAGTTTAATGCCACTGATACATTACTATACAGGAAATATAATAATTATGTGTCAATTTCCTCCATCGATTCGTTAAATTAATACATCATAGAAACAATAGTATTAACATACACTAAGACTATATTCTAAAACATTGGCTATTACAGTATAGGGGAGAGCGGGGCTAGTTGACATGCTTTTTAGAATTTGCCATATTTCTCAGAAACTAATGAAGCAATTTTGATGTAAACTGTATTTCCTGAAAGTTCATTGTTTTGCTTACTTATAAAACATCTTAATACATTTGTATTGTATCATGTTTGGTAATGAAATATCTTTATAATAAGCTAGTGTGATATGACAACTTGCCCCTCTGGTGGGGCAAGTTGTCACTGTGAGAGGGGCAAGTTGTCATTTTTTTTAAAGTCTAAAGTTTTGGTCTATAAAACAAAATTGATTGGAAAAACTAGAAACTCAAACTGAAGGAAGAAAATAACTTTTATTTTTTTATAATGCTACTAAAATTTGAGCGAAAAAAATGTTTTCTTAAAAATAAATGACATCACAAATCATCTGAGTCACAATTATGACATATGTAATAGGGCCCTTCTTCTGTACATTCTTCATGTGCCCAGCTTGTGCACATTAAACATTTTATACAATTTTCAGAGCTCTTAGAATTAGCCCAGGTGTCTAAACAAATAGTGTGCAAAAGTTTTCATCTTCTAAAGATTAAGGGTTTTTTTTTTCGACTTTCTTTTTCCCTTTCCTTTGCATGTTTAAATATTTTTTGGCTGAAACTGTGACTGGTGCAAAGCATTTTTGAAAGGTGAATCTGTTAAAACAGTAGAGGTTCTCCTCTTTCTTGAAGATTTCATTGTTTTTCTGCCTGCCCCCATAGGTAATGGCCGTAGCTTATCTGGTGTTACCATGTCCAAATTTTCCGAAATACCAGAAACTTTATTATGAGATGTTGAAGGTTCATATTCATGTGATGGCTCCATAGCATTGACTTGATTAATAGCTTGGGGCACTGTTGGGGTTTCTATTGGTTCAGGTCGTTCTGTAACAGAACTTGGCAAATAACCACTATTAAATGAAGATATTGTTAACTTTCCTTCAATATCATCTGCAAGATATTTTGGTTAGTAACGCTGCAGAGTTCTGTAATTGATGTTAAAATCTGCAGACACTTGTGATGTACTTGTTTCATTCTATTTTACTGCTCTCACTACTTCAAGTATTGTACTTTTTGCAATTGAACCTCTACTAGTTGTTCTTCTATAGTTGTGGACCATGGTGTAAAATCTATAAAAGTAAACAACAAAAAGTTTAAGTTGACCTACTTTTTAAAATTAATTTTATTTATATATTGTTTATATGATCATATAGAAAATTTGGTATATATAGTGCTTATTAATTTAAATATGTGTTATCAATACTAATTTAAATGTTTCCAAAAGAGTATATTTTACAGAAAATTGCCAGGAATTTTTTTCCATATGACAACTTGCCCCTTTTAAAAAACGACAACTTGCCCCACATGGGGTTGGGACGAGTTTTATGGAAATAACTAGCTATCCGTGATACTAATATGATTACTGACAAAGTCATCAATAAAAACAGTTTCATAGCCATAATTTAGCTATTGTATTATTTTAAAATTTTGCAAAATGTTAATTATGTAAAGATTTTACAAAAATATAAAAAAGTTACTCACCGAAGTTGTTTTGAATGTTTTTTGATTTTTGGTAAAACTGTAAGTGCCAGTTTCATGAAATCAACGGAGGAGTCATCATTTTACCTCCTTTATGTTATACCAAAAATCACAGCTTCAAACATGCTACAACATTCCGAAAAAACGATTATGACAACTTACCCACATGTCAACTAGCCCCGCTCTCCCCTACTATCAAGTGATCTCTCCAGACTGGGCCAGCTAGATCTTAGCTCCCTCCAAGATGGCTACATGTCCGTCAAATCAGGCCTGTTAAGATGCACTTCAGGCCGGGCCCTTCTCGCTAAGTACTATTCGGATATGTTACAGTCGACTCAGGGCTGTCAAGGCGCACGTCCCAATGACTAAGCACTATTCCGACAGGTTAAGTTCAATTCAGGGCCTACACGTAACAAACAACATAATGACATAACTTCACAATGCTATTTTTTTTAAGTAATACATTATACAACGTATTGATCTACACTACACAGCCTACCTCCAGGTCGGTCATCCTTCCACACTCAAACCAAACATCATGTCTGTGAATAATCATATTATATGGCAAAGGGCGAATGTAACATAAAAGTCCCCAAACTATGCGCTGCCCGTCACTTGCAGCTGTCCACTACCCGAGCACACACAAGTTTCGTTTTACCCCAGCGCACAACAATGTACACACCCTTCCAAAACATACACGCCGACCTGAACTCGTTCACCTACTCATGAACTCGTTCACCTACTCCTGAACTCGTTCACCTACTCCTGAACTCCGTTCACCAACTCCTGCACTCGTTCACTTACTCCTGAACTCCGTTCACCTACTCCTGAACTCCGTTCACCTACTCCTGAACTCGTTCACCTACTCCTGAACTCCGTTCACCTACTCCTGAACTCGTTCACCTACTCCTGAACTCCGTTCACCTACTCCTGAACTCCGTTCACCTACTCCTGAACTCCGTTCACCTACTCCTGAACTCCGTTCACCTACTCTATGCTATCTTGACATCCACCCTCCACCGTTGGCCATTTTTTCTTTTGGCCACACAAAAAAAAAATGGACATATGAGAAGAATATTTAATTAACATGTAGCATATATCCCCCTCCAACTCACATTATACACCCCCCACCCAAAAAGATAACAAAATATATAAAGATAAATATATACAAAATATTTCAATATATACACAGCATGGCATACATTATTCATTACTAACAAATATTTTTTTTAATCAACAGTGAACATTTCTGTGTGCATTACAAAAATCAACACAAAAAATAAAGACAACAATAATACAAGTTAGACACATCGGGACAACGTGTCTGCGATTACATTTTGGTGACCCACCAGATGCTCAACAACAAAATTAAAATTTTGTAAAATTAAAGACCAACGCATAATACGTTGATTACTATAACATGCACTTTTTAGAAATGACAGTGGTCTGTGGTCACATTGTATTGTGAAGACTGTACCACAGAGGTATCTGGACAGGCGCTGCACGCTCCAGACTATTGCAATTTAGCTGGCACCATGGCACTGTTAGCAAGCTGTTCCCCACAAATAATGCAAAGAGGCGATGGACAGTCGGCGTCTCCTGTCCACCGGCGGCGGAACGAAATATTTTAAGGAGGGGGGGTAAGGCTTAATTCAAGGGGGGCGGCGCCCCCCCTTGAAAATTTAAGGAGGGGCAAGACAAAATATGACCGAAAGACAAATTTTACCCCCTTAATTCAATAATAGAATATAGTAATTCTGTATTTAATCGATATTAATAAAAAATAATATATTAAAAAAATGAAAATGAATATTGAGCACTTCTGTCGTCAACTGATTCGTAATGTCAGTTTGTGTACAAATTTAATAGTGAAATTAGATCAGAAAATTACTGATAATTATCATGAATGATGATGAACATGAAACTGAAACCGGAAACGGGAAACTCAATAAACAAAAAGTAATTTATGAAAAGATAATAAATAATTGTATTTTCTTTAAAAATTACATTTGCCGTCATTCGGTAGATGGCAATACTTCTTTATACTTATAAGACGCATTTGCTGTCTGTCTGTCTGTTCCCTTAAAACTCAGATCCAGACCAGCCCCGTAGCCAAGGGGGGCACTGGGGGGGCCGTGCCCCTCCCCGCTAGGTTTGGAGTGCCCCCCGCTTAAAAAAGAAGAAAAGAGGAAAAAATAAAGAAAAAGTAAAGGTGCCCCCTAGCTATGTATTGGTGCCCCCCTGCTTACTTTGACATGGCTACGGGCCTGATCCAGACAACCAAAATAACGTGAAATTTGGTACACATACACAAAATTACATGGGGAATTTTCTTAAACAGGTTTCGTTCCATCTTAATGGGTACTTTGATTGTAATTAATTATTTTGGATATCAAAGACATGAAAATTGGCAAACTTTTACCCCGATTTCAGGTTTTACGAGCTTCTCTCCCACATAGCTAACTTACTATAAATATGATCGGTACGGGGAACCAAATATCACATTACTAACTACATTATTACATTCCATTCCTTCATCCATAGGAATTGTCATCTTTTGCTAGTCATGCCTAAGAGAGAGAGAGATGGAGGGAGGGAGGGAGAGGGAGGGAGGGAGAGAGAGGGGGAGGGAGGGGGGAAGGAGGGAGAGAGAGAGAGAGAGAGGGAGGGAGGGAAAGAGAGAGAGAGCGAGGGGAGAGAGGAACTGCAAAAATGTTGTGTATCACATTGCTTTAAGATAAATGTACCCTTTTATTGCATGCAAATAAATCCTTTTTTACGCGTCTTATTTTAAATCTTAATTAAACATCAAATTATGCTTCTTAAATAAACAGAAAGCGTGTTACTTGAAACTAGTTTTAAAATATGCCACAACAACTCTCAATAATGTGATTACTGTAAAATGTAAATTAATTATAATTTCTTTCAAATATTTAAGAAATAAATTATGAAAATGAAAATGATACATATAAACTAAAATGAATTACAAAGTTAAAGAAGTTAAAATTTTAGGGGGGGTCAGACTGGAAATTCAAGGGTGGGGGGCGCCGCCACCCCTTAAAAGTATTAGGGGGGCCGCTGCCCCCTGGCCCCCCCTGCTCCGCCGCCAGTGCTCCTGTCCAAGTGAATCCCATAGCTAAATAATTGTCAATGTACTGACGAATCTTACGACGACAATCGACAGCATCAATTTTCTGCACCGTCGGCTCTGTGGATTCGGATGCAACTTCAGGCGATTCCTCAGTAACGTCAGCTTCAACTAACCTTCGTTTTTTAATAAATCGGTCCATGTTAGCGGTAAAAGTACATTTAGAATAATTTAGATTTAAAATTAATTGAAAATTAATGCGTACGACACCGTACGCGTCTAACAACGGAAACGGAAATAGTATGGAGGTAAACAAGTGCAACAACTAATAACCATATAGTGTGCATGCATAGCATGGGGCAGTCACGCAGGTTCGTGGAACCCCTGGCTGGCCCTTGCGGAACCCTGGTTGAAAAACACTGAATTACGCTTATCTTCGTGAGACAAAAAGTCTGAAAACCGATTCTCCAAGTCCTACTTTAATGAAACGAGGTAAAATTGAAACGAGGGTATACAAATTATGAGTTGACTGAGCGATTTAATATGAAACTGTTTCTAAGAAAATTATTTCATGGGCTAATTTTTTATTTTTTACGTTGGGCAAAATGCCATTCTGGCAAACAAGAAATGAAATCAATATATTAATGCCTGACATTTTCAAAAGCTATTGTCCTTCTGCAAGAGTAATTGTCGACTGCACGGAAATTAAAGTTCAAACTCCAAGCTCATTACTACGTTCGTCTGAATACTTTTCTAATTATAAACATTGCCATACTGTGAAATGTCTAATCGGCATCAGCCCTCATGGTACAATCTCTTTTATTTCTAAATTGTATTCTGGCAGTTGTTCAGATGTTGAAATATTTAGAACTTGTGGCATCATTAAATTGTTAAAACCAGGTGACAGTATAATAACTGATTAAGGCTTCACTCTAAGTAATGACCTAGAACGAATTGGGTGCACATTAGTAGTTCCAAAGTTTATGAATATTTCCGGACAATTCAGCAAAGCAGATGTCATACTCAATCAAACAGTTGCCACTTTAAGAATACACGTTGAAAGAGCCGTCAGAAGAATAAAAACCTATGAACTATTTTCAAAACCTGTACCGTTGAACATGATGGGAACTCTGCAACAACATTGGACTAATGCAGCTTTATTGACCTATTTTAAACCACCATTGGTGAAAAAATGTTCATAAAAAATTGTATGTCATTTGTTTAAAATCAATGATGAAATTAAAACAGTCTGTTGAGTGAAATGTTGAATAAATTATTTACAATTATCTGCATCACACATTTATTTTTACGTCATTTAAAATCCAATGAGTTTATTTTTATATTTTGTTAAATTATTTGTACATAAAATGACAGTGGAATTTCATTGATTTTTAATATTGAAGACATTTTAGAAACATTTTTTCATGTATTTTTTCTATTCAAATTCATGCTTTGATAAATGTAATAAATCAGTCTAATTTACATTTAATATCATTCCAAACCGCGCCATTGAAGTAAATTCTCTCACAAATATAATTGTCAGGCATATAGACAAAGAAATCACACCAATCACAGCCTGTTTCAGCCATTTGCATTAACACTTGGTAGTAGTATTTATCAGGGAGCGACCGATATGCCTTTTTACCGATAGTCCGATACCGATATTTTCCCCCAGCATTTTTACCGATACCGATATTTTCTTTTTAGGGGCTGTCCATTTTTTATGTCAACAAATTTTTGGCGATTTTTACCTCCCCCCCCCACCCCCTTGTCAACAACTTGTCAAACTTCCAGAGACCCCCCCTATAAAATTACGTCAACATTTGATTACCCCCCCCCCCTAAAAAAGGTGGCTTCCAAAATGTTTATGTGGCAAAATTAGTAGGAATATAGTTAGTTTAATTAAAATACTGAATGTTAAGCGAGTGAGTAACACAGAACTACAAACGCTGCTCAATTTTCCTATTTATTAAGTAATTATATTAAATTTAAAAAAGTAACATTGTTGACGTCAACTTTTCTTGACCTCCACCCCCCGTCAACAATTGTCAAAAACTTTCTGACCCCCCCCCTCCCCCCTATTTTGTTGACGTGATTAATGGACAGCCCCTTATTCAACAACAATGCCAAACACGTGTTATTCTCGTGGTGTATGACGTATTTCAACCCATGTTCACATATTTTGTAACACTTCGCCCACGCGTGTCTTGTTTCCCCCCCCCCTTTCAGATACCGATATTTTTTTAATCAACAACAATGCCAAACACGTTTCTTTCTCGTGCTACAGCTAATGACGTATGTCAACCCATGCTTACCCCTTTCCTGTCATATTTCGTGACACTTCGCCCACACGTAAGTCTTGTTCCCCTCCCCCTCCCCAACTTCCCATCCCAACAAAAAATACACACAGATGTTCACTAATTGTATCATTCAAGGTCATACATTAGAATTAATAAATGCCAATCCTATTGTTTCAAGGTCATATCTCTGATGTAGACGTGACAATTTCTGTGTACGGGTTTTTTTTTCCTTTTTTTAAAAATCTTGTCTGATCTGGTTATAGAATTGGGTTATTTACTGATTTTTTTTTATGCAACTCTTGTGAAAAAAAAAAAAACAATGTATCGGCAGCCAAAAAACGGCCGCTCCGACAGTTAACCCATAGTGCCAATATCGGTTCGACTATTGGTCGCTCCCTACAACAATCGGCCGATCCGATATTAACCGATAGTGCCAATATCGGTCCGATACCGATACCGATCCGATTATCGGTCGCTCCCTTGTATTTATGGTTTCGTTTCAGCTTATACTCATTGTTGGTGTACGATAAATATTTTAATTTGCTGAAATCGTTATTTGGATTGGGGGATTTTTATCTCCAGCAAGCCAAAAACTTTCTCTTGATCGTAAACTTCAACAACTTTCCTGTCAGGGCTGGCTGCCAAATATGGTCTCGTGCAATTGACGACAAGGCCACAAGGAAATGTCTTCAAAATCTGTTTTGACGAATGTAATTTTTAATAAAATTAAAGAATAACTGTACTAATTGAAAAATAATCTATAAAAATTTTCATGAAAAAGATAACAATTATGATTTTACAATAAACAAACTTTAAACTAATAACATAAATAACTTAAGAATGTTCATCGTAGTTACTTAAAAGAAATAAATTAACCTTTTCTTCTTGTTATTATATCACCAGATTTTGATTCAGTTATTCTGTTCCGTCTCTATTGATGCCATTCGACTGTCTTGGATTTCCTCGTCTTGACTTCCACCTCTCTGCACTCGTCTTGGCTCATTTGTATTTGGATGAATTTCTTTAACTTCTCATCACTTAAAACAACTTGGTAATTATTCTCCATGTAGTCGTTCAGTGGAAAGCTTAGAAATATATCTAAGAGGTTGTCCATTTCCTCTGTCAACATAAACTTCATTGGACAAGAAGATGGTACTGTGCCAAATTTGGATGATTCGGTTACACCGGTCTCCCACGAAATTGATTTGGGGAAAAGCGTGCTTTGTTCAACAATAAAAATCGTTTAACAAATGATTTAATACCATCGCTCTTCTTACACATGCGTTATACACTCCTCATTTCATCTTCCAAGCAAAATCCCACTCAATTCCTTAAATTTCATTCATCCCACACAAACCCTAGCCATAACATCTTGCACTCGAGTTCAACAAGTGCTAAAAAATTGATTTAAAACACACAACGTTTACTAATTTTCATCTAGCAACTTTTTCGCCAATTCGGTTACCTCTCCAGAAGCAATCTTGACAGGACTATAGATTAGGCCAGGCATGGCCAACAGTTTTTTGTCACAGGCCGGATTGAAAAAAAAAAATTCGCGGGACAGGCGTAAACAATACCAAAATTTTAAACAAAAAATGAACAAAATTTAATTATGAAAATATAAATAATGTAACAAATACTTATATATAATATATAATAATTATAAAATTAACATTATAATAAAAAATACAAAAATTTTAAACAAAAAATGAACAAATTTTTATTATGAGACTATAAATGATGTAACAAATACATAAAAGTATATATATATATTAGGGTGGTCCAGAAAAACAAAGTAACAGATTTAAGTTGTCCACAAGGTTATTTCTGTTCTTTATTATGTTAATAACAATTGTGCAAAATTTTAATGAAAACAAATAATATTTACAGGTCAACCCATTTGACAGTTTTTTGGGTTATCTCAAATGAAATAGTTATTGCCAATTATAGTTGATGATCGATTTAAAACTTAAGGTTAAAATTTTAAAGTAAATTAAAATTAAGAAATTAAATTAAAGTTGTAATTAAAAAATGTAACTAAAACTTACAATCTAATGAAAACCTTAGTTTTAAAATTTGACAGTTTCACAGTGGATAATCTATGACGACGACATAAGTGATGTCTTTGATGGAGTTGGGAAATTCCTGCGATGGTTTGCAACCAATCGAAGAATAAACTGTTTCTGTTCCTCATTCTTTGTCAGTGTTTTATTGTATTTCTCAATAAGACTGATTCCCCTTTCAGCTACATCATTTACAACTGTCATGTGTGCAGCCAGTTCATAAAATTTCTTGAAGACTGGATCAGATGTCCACTGTCCTGGTGGTTTCTTAAGGAATGTCTGAGACTTTTCTTTGCCTTCTTCCATGAGGACATCAAAGAAAGATGTCGTCCTTTCTGTCACCAGGTCCTCCAATTTCAACTGTTCAGATTCACTTGTCAACTTTACACGCCGAGGGATGTCTGCCAATGCTGGTCGAAGTAGATTTTGTACCATCTTTTCTTTGATTGATGCTGACACTCTGTCATCTAAAAGGGCTATGCCAACCAAATGTTCAGAGAGAAACCAGAGGTGCCTTGAAAATGCTTCATGTGCCTTGCTGGCAACAGTCTTATTCGGATAGGTCTTCAGATTTGATAAAAATTCGATGTCCTTGAGAGGGGCTCGGATTGCAAGTGGTGCTTCGTTCCACTGTTTTACATAAACAAGACTGACAAAGAGAGCCAAACCTGTGATATTCTGGGATTCACGAACAGTCAACTTGAACTGAGTCTTAAAAAGAAAGATTTTCAGTGCGTAAATGGCTTTTGCCATCCATCTCGCATGATGTGTTGGACCGGGAGCTCGAAATTTCTCCTTGTCTTTGTGTCCACCAAGAAACCAGAAGGATAAACGTAAAAATTCCTGATAATCGTCCCTTGGGTGCTGTTTTTCAAGAGCACCTGGTAAATAGACAAGCATTTCCTGTCGCATGTTTTTCAATATTGGATCCTGAAACAGTTCATCACTTGCTGTAGAATAAGCATCTTGGTTCATTGATGGCCATTGTTTCTGAAATCGCTAGAATAGTGCAGTTGATGGACCTTCAGCTGGACCAAACAGAGACTTGAAAACATTTGAAAGGACAACTTCCATGACATGATGACGGCATGCAATCCAGACCATTTCAGTTCCCAGAGCTTCTTCAATTCCAACACATGCGCCCTTATGAAGCCCTGTATTGCTAGCTGTTGTGTCGAATACAAGGCCTTTGATCTGGGAACGCAGATTCCATTTCTCAATTACTTCAATGCAAGCATTTACTTGAGCCTCTCCTGTTCCTCTATCCATTTTTGGAATACCCAACAGTTTTTCCTGGCCATTCCCAGTAACAATAACAGCTATGCGATCCACATTTTCCTTTGATCCATCAATGTCGGGCAATATTTTACCGTCCCAATGCAGCAATAGTGGTCCTGCCAAAGAAAATTCTTTTTCATCCATTGCAGCAGCCCGTTGTCTTTCTTTTTTATTCTGGATCGTCTGATTGAACTTCGAGATAATGTTATTTCTGAAATGTCATGGCCAAGCGCCTGTGCAACAGCTCCAGCAACAAACACAGCTCCACGGTCTGGGAGGCAAACACGATCCAAAGCACCTACAACTTCAGGGGACTGGAAGATATTCTTAACTTTCTTTTTTGATGATGAAGCACCAGGTGTTGATGTTGACGTTGTAGGCGTACATGGCTGAGTTTGAGTTGGCTGATACTCCTCATCTTCTTCTGACTCCGAATTAGATGTCAACGAAGAAAGTTCACCTTCTGTTTCATTGAAGCCCTTTGTCATGCGTTCTTCATATCTCATTTTCACCTTTCTCTCTTTTTCCTCTCGTTGCCTCTTCCTGCTTTCTTTTGCTGTTGTCTTTACGTCTACTCCAGTCATGCTGCAGGAAAAAACATCTTCTCTTTGCATGCGAAGAAATTCCCGATCTTCTTCGTTCTGTATTTCTGTCATCACGTCCTTTGTCGCAATATCAAACAATTCTTGAAGGTCACCTTTAAACATGTCTTCTTTCATCCTGTCGCTTTCTCGTTTTCGTGTTCTGTGTACCTTCAGAGCCAGATAGTTCTGATGCAGCTTTGACAGTTTTCTGACACATGAGTCAACCCGCTGTGTTGGTATTATGGCTCGCATCCAAATACAAATAACTGCATCACAAGTCATTTTATAACTTTCCGGAAGAGTTCGTCCTTCAGTTAAATGATGAAACTGGAGCAGTTGAAGTACATCCAGCATACGTGGCAATCTTGCTGTAGATAACAGAGAAATTGGCTTTCCAATCAGCCAGTGCTGTGGGTCGGATCTCAAACTGGAGGAAGCCATTGTTGTTTATAGTTTATTACTTGAAGAGTTCAATAGGTCATTTCCGTTCAATGGCAATTTAGTATTAATTCAGTAACAACTACAAAATAAAAAAATAACATGCACGTTAGAATTCAGCACACAAGTAAGTAAGTAAATTAATTTATAACGTGTCAAAGTCGGACGTAAATCGCAAGCGCGGACACCAGACAAGTAATGTTGATAATGGGTTGACCTGTAGATGTTGCTCGATCAGCCTGAAATTTTGCAGGCCAAATACCTATACCCAATGGACAAAAACAAACCATGTGGAGCAATGATTCTACAAACTTAAACTTTTCAGTATGGTTTTCTGGACCACACTAATATATATATATATATATATATATATATATATATATATATATATATATATATATATATATATATATATATATATATATATATATATATGAATAATTATAAATCATAGGTAACTTACAGCAAATATCTGTACAGAATAATACAAAATAAACATTTTAATAATAACAAATATATTATAATAATTAATGAGAAATATTGAGGCAGTTTACCTCGTTTATAATCTTTTTAATGTCAGGTTCAATTTCTGTGGTGGCTAATCTTAATACAGCCTCCAAATGTAAATAAATTTAATCTCGACCTTGTAGGACTTTTATTGTGATTCATTGAAGAAAATGTCTGTTTACAAATATAAGTTGAACTAAATATTACTAAATATTTTTTGGCAAGATTTTTTAGATTTACATATTTTTTACTATCCAATTGTTTATAAAAATTACACAAAGTATCTTCCTCTTCTCGATATTTATCATACAATAATTGATCACACTGTAATTCAATTAATTCTAATTGAATGTCTGGAGAAGCTTCTTCAATATTTGCAGTAAATGGATTTCTAACAATCGACAACATTCGAATCTGTTTTCAAAATCAAGTCGTAATGCCAGAATATTTTCAGTATACATTTTAGCTTTTTCTTTTAAAATTATTGCATAAATGGTCTTTAAGGATGGGAAAAGTTTCATTTTAAAGGCTTTTAATTTCTGCATTAAATCATAAGCAAATAATTTTTTCCTTGTAAACTTGTGTGTTGAATTCGTTTAAACATGTAAGGATGTCTAGAGGGAAAGCCAAATCACAAAGCCATTTTGAATCCGTTAATTCAGGAAACTTCTAATTTTTTTTGAGCACTAAAAAAATTCGTATCTCCTCTTGAAGCTCCCACACACGGACATCTCTTTAGGCTTTCTGGCCTCTATGGCTTTCCAATGAGATTCTTCTTGTTGAGTTGCCTGTGATAAAATCACTTTCTAATACCTTTCCCAAGCTCAACCAACGGATTTTATTGTAGTATATTACATCGGAATATGTGGCATTAAGTTCTTCAAGGAAATCAATGAATTGCCTATGATTTAATCCTTTGGCTCTTAAGAAATTTACTTATTTTACAACTATTTTGGTAACATGATCGATTTTTTAAAACATTTTTACATAGGACATGTTGATGAATAATGCAGTGTATTGGTATAATTTTATGATTGGGATCGATTTCGAAAATTTTATCTTCAATGCGTTTAATTACTCCAATATTTTTTCCTGTCATGTTTGGTGCTCCGCCAATTTTTTCCAGTCAATATGGTACTTTAAAAAACACTTTTCAATCTCCTGGAACAGATCTTCGCCCGTTGTTGTACCTTTCATTGGAACAATTGCTAAAACTTCTTCCAAGATTTTAAAATCATTATTTATAGCTCTGATAAAAATTAACAATTGTGCAGTATCTTTTATATCGCAAATTTCGTCCAGAGCTATTGCATAAACATTTGCTAACTCTATATTATTTAATAATTGGTTGGTTATATCCACATTTAAATCTTCTACTCTTCTGGAAATAGTTTGCCTAGATAGGCTTATATTTTCGAATTTTTTTTAAGTTCTGGACATAACACGTTACAAACATCTAACATGCATTTCTTTAAAAATTCTCCTTCAGAAAAAAGGTTTCCCGCATTCAGCAATACGTTTAGCTATTAAAAAACTGTAAAACAAAATCACTTGCAAGAATCGGTGACTGGAGCAAAATATATTTTGTTGACGAGACAATTTTGTGGCCAAATCTTCGCAATGTTTTTTCGGCCTTCTTCGTTTAAATTGTTTGCATAATTCTCATGTTTCGTTTAAAAATGCCACACCAGAGTTACAAATGAGACACACAGCTTTCTCTTTAACTACCGTAAAAAAATATTTCCATTTCCAATTAAAATTTCAACACTCTGTATCAACCTTTCGTTTTTTAGAAGCCATCCTAGGGATGAAAATATTTCTTAATATAAAATATTTTTTTATAAACAGAAATTACGTAACATACCTTATTAATTATTAAATAAATTAAAAAGTTAATATATATAATGCTAGTTGCAAGTACCCGGCTTTAAAATAATTACCTTCTGTTTACCTTCTGTTTTCTCCCTACCCCCCTCTCTCTCTCACCCTCCCTCTCCCCCTCCCTGCCCCCTGCTCTCTCTTTATCTCTCCCCCCTCTCTCTCTACAATTAAACGTCAAATTACGCTTCTTAAATAAACAGAAAACTTTATTTTAAACCCGTGTAAAGCCGGGTACTTGCAGCATGGAAAAAAAAAACAATTCTTTATTTCTTTTTCCGTCCCTAACCCTTTCTTCTCCGTCCGTTCAATGACACATTCACTTGGTGCGCGAATACAGGGAATGCCATGTACATAGGGTGGAGTGAAATTTTTTTTTTTTAATATCTTGTTTGGATATCTATAAAAACTTGCTAATGCATGCAGTTAGTAATGTGGCAAAAAATTAGACAATTTAAAGCATATCTTGAGGTTCCGCAGTTGACCTAAAGTATAGGCATATTTCGATAAAAAAGCAATAATCTTTAAATTATATAAACAACATATTCATGTTTTGGTTTACCTTTTTAACGGTCTATACAAACGTTACATGTAAAAAGAACCATTTATTTGAAGGGGAAACAAATGCAAACTGTCTAACATGTTTTTATAGCTATAAATGGTGTCCGGTTTTGGCTTTTTCGATCTCGAATCCAAGCGTGCTATTATGAATCCTCGCGTTTTTCTGGACCGCACACCACTTTGGAAGCTTCTTTAACTAGCTTGAAATTTCTACTGACTGGGTGTGACAAGGATAGCGGGTGAAATCCAGTCTTGTTGTATCTTCTTCCCGGATCATGGTATCGTCATGAATGTCCATTACGATCTGAGGCTCTGTGATCTGAGTTTTGTGCCAGTCGATCATGTCTATGTAGCTAGTAGCCTCAAAGTTGATTACTAGCACACAGAAAGATCTAACTGAACTCGTACGTTTCTGCTTTCTGGATTTCATTATTCGTTGCACAGCTAACTCGCGTATATCTGCTCTTTCGTCGGTAAGCATCGCAAGCAACATGTTTTCTGGATGACTGGAGAATGCGTTGAGTTGAATTACCTGGTCAACAACTTTCTTCAGCTCGTCGGTGAGGTAGCGTGATTTCAGTATCATATTGTGGGCATGTCGAGCGCCGTCTTTACATGAAGGAGTATCATTTATTTCAAACCATGCTGGTGCATAAACTATTACGATGAAGGTAACAATCGTCTTCAGTACATCCAACGGGCTTCTTGTGGCAACATACAGACGTAGTATACTATTGGCTGTTGTTAACCACCTTGAATTGTTAGTTTATTTGTATGTAGTCATCGACGGGAAGCTTCTCACAATTCATCAGTTACTTTCCGAATGGACCAGAAAATCCTTTTGGACCATTGGTAGGTCCATCTACATATTACCTCTTATAAATGAGTATCGTAATGGACTAATTGGTTATCATTAACAGTGCTACATAACGCGAGTATACAAGAATAAAATGTTTTGCAATATTATGTAAGCAATAAACGCTGTGTATTTACTTTAAACAGGAAGTACTGTGTGTGAATGCGTAGAAAAGCAAACTAATAATGATCTTTTGCTTTAAAGAAGTAAAGATAACGTATTAGCGGCAGCAAAAAACTTGTCAATGCCTTGTAATGGAAATAACACCGGATAGCAAATACATTATCCAGGGACAAGGCGTGAGTGTTGCCTGTCATAACTCTTATGGAAAAATGTATTGATGTTTTTATGCTATATACAAAGCAAAAACAAGTTGTATATATTTGTATGAAGTATTGGACTAACATCCTTGAAGTTCTTGCCGCTCATGTTCTGAACAATATCAGCGCCAACTTCTTCTGCATTGTCGCAATTTATATTATCAGATTCAGATGCTGCAATACCTGATGTTATGCTGTGGAGTCTTGTGTCAGAAGTATCAAATGGATTATGTGACTTCAAGAATTCGAGAACTTTTGTGAGATCGTCATTATCTCTATTGATCCTGAACTGCCCCACTTCCGGATGCTGAACTGCATCATGGCAGTAGTCAATATCAGCAGACTGCGCTAAAGAAGTCCTTACAGCTGCAGTCCTATGAATTGTGGAAGTTTATGTTGTGCATACACTCTCAGTCACTCCTCTTCCATGAGTTATTCCTCCCTTACCTTTAATGGCCCGCATCATTGCCTGCTCTATGGTAAGGTCAAATGACAGTCCGGCCCACATGTGATCCTGACATGAGCTGCTTGTGTAGATCTGGATGTGAGTTAGGTAAGTTCATCATCATCTCCAGATAGAGACGAGCACACTTGGCATAATTGTTGTGACCAGATGCTGCGAAGAGATTCACCATTCTCCTGATACTGACAAGATGTAGCTGATAGTTGCCCATTCGTTCTACCCGCAGCAGAAGCTTTAATGTGGCAATGTAATAAATATACAGAAGCCAAAGGTTAGCTGTACAGGACTTACTTGTGAGCTTGTTCTTCAGTTCAATGAAACCATTTTCAACTTGAAGTAAACTGTCTGATAACGTAGTGTTTTTACACAGCCATTTGTCAAAATGCTTTGATACAACTCTTTGAGCTCATCTGCCTCCAAGTCATATTTACCTTCTGACATTATTGCCTCAAGCAAAATGATCACCAGTCCTGATTCTACCAGAGAATGGGCACGTATTGCTCGTGCAAAAGCCTTACCAGATAGAATGTGTTAACACGACAAGCACAAATGTTCTCATCATACTGGAATGTAGCCATACCTATCATCTAAATCTTACAGTCGTTACGGTCATTAAAGTATTTAGTCACACCCCAATCACACCCAAAAATACATTATAGGTTTATATTATTATTACTATTATTATTATTATATTATTATTTATATTATTAGGACTGTGATTTCAGGCTAACAAAATTCTTTTGAATAAATTTATCACTGAAACATTCTCAAATTAATGGAAATTGAAAATTAGTATATTGTATTAAATTTCGAATTTGTTACCTGTAAAAAAATAACACATAAGTTAGTTTAAAGTCACCTTAGCGGCTTTCCGGTTGCTAATATCGCTCACCTTAAAATGTCGAATAAAGTTCTCGTGAAACGAACAATTTAGGTATTCAAAACAAGGGTGTCATTAATCCTCGTTATGTTAACTAACTGATTATTACCAAATAATCTCACAAAACGCTTGTAAGACATTAATTCCAAGAAAGTAATAATAATATTTATATAATTACTACTCTACAATGTCTTTCAGAGTTTGTATTACTTCTAAATAGTTCAATGCTAATGCTTTTGATGCACTGCTGCTTGCAGACCACCTTGTCTCAGATAAACTCTTAACAACAAAAATTTTATTTTGCATATTTTGAAGGAAATACGACCACCTTTGTGGCGAAGCAGAGAGAAACGTATAAACAGACTGCTTTATGACAAAATAATTGACAGCAGCGTACAGCACTCCACAGCTGTTGAACCAACCAAATTGTGACTGTGTGCAGCACATGGAATCCACTCGGCAAATTAATTTTTTTTTCACGAAAATGTTCCTGTACTCCAGAATATAAGCCTGACATGTTTGCGGCATTGTCATATGACTGAGCGACAATTTAAAATATGTATTCCATTATTTCCTAGCAGGCATTTAATACTCTCCATAAATCCTAAAAATCTTACTGGTTTTTTTTTCTCGATATTCTTTGCATGACGGACAAGTTGTAGAAAGTTGGTCAATATGCGAAATGTCGGGTGTAGAATCAATACTAACCCCAAAATATTTGGCTTCCAATATTTCTTAAACATTTTTAGAATGTACAGATGTAGCTAGAATATCACTAAACTCGTTACATATTGTAGATGAAAGATATGATATATTTCCTTTACCAAGACTGCCATACCGTCGAATGTGTTCGGCGAGAAATGGATCAAAATTTGATACAAGTTCAATACAACCTAGATAGTTTCCATTTGTCGGACTGCCTATAACCTCGGACTAGCCATAAAGTGCCAATCCTGTTTGAGATAAAAATGTTACTCCTGCCATAATTCTTTTTAACACTTGTATCCAATATTCTTTTGCAGTTTCAATTTATTTGGCCAGGTCTACATCAATGCGCCAACATTTCTGTTTCTCCAACATCATGCTGATTGAATGTATGGCAGATGCTTCATGTGATAATATTCGCGCATGTGCATTTTTCCAATCATCGAAACTCGATTGGAATTGAGTTTCATTGGTTTTGAATTATTGGAAAACTTCCCATACAAAACATAATACTTTTCCACTTGATGGAGAATATATCAGCCAATCCATTGTAATTGTTTCACCATTCCCCATTTGTCTAACAAAATAACCCTTCCGAGCATTCTCATCTTAGTTCCAAATAACTGCAGATTTAGAAAAATCACATTCTTTATTTTGGCTGGGAATGTTTTTTGAAAAAAAATATTCTATCAAGTCAGCATTTTTATTTCAGTTGGCAGTATCACTGCTGGTTAAAACATCAGAGGGAGACTTGTTCATGTTCAATTATCTTCATCTTTGTTTCACCTTTTTTCATTTATGTCGTTACTAGCAACTAAAGAATTATCATTATCATTTATTTCTTCCCGCTTTGTGATTTTTACAAATTGTAACAAAGAACCACTGATTAGAACCGAATCAATCAGTGCACTGGCACTCAGTAAATCCATTGACTTGGGCTGTAATAGATTGTTTGGACTTTCGGATAGAGTCATTATTGAGGAAACCAAGTTTGGACTTTCGGATAGAGTCATTATTGAGGAAACCAAGTTTTCCGTAAATCTGGAGTATCAAAGTTGGCTTTTAGTCCGATGACTAAATGTCAGCATCATGTGATATGGAGCAATGATTTAAAAGATCAATAATTAATTCTTGTTTAAAATTGTTAGTATAGTCAGAAGATGACCTGTCCATTATTGTTCTAACAGACGTTTCAATTTTTGACCATTAACAATTTTCATATTTATGATTTGTCATTTGTGCAGCATGCAATAGTGATTTACACGACAGTATGCTAGAATCAGTCTGAAATTGAGACATTTCTTAACCGTTTTTGAAATCTTTTATATTGAACACTAAATTCTAGATTTAAACCTCCAAAATGTTACTACGTAGAGCAAAAAAGCAGAGGGGGGCAGACAAAACGTCAAGGGGGGGAGGGGCTGCCCCGCACGCTACGGGCTGCATTGAAAGATCTACATTAGAACTCAACTCCCCATCAAGTCTTTTCTTTCTTCTGGTTGTTTTGCTTACAGGAAATCCATAACATTCACTGCCTTCTTTTGCTCTTTCGATGGATTGGGTGATCAGTTTTGTCTGTTTCTCATCATTTTGCAGAAAGCATGAAAGGGTCTTAATCTCTTCAGCACCCTCCCATATATGCAGTCCAGAATGTTGTAGTTTCTTATGAACTATGTTGATTGGGCGCAGGAGATTTGACCTGAATTCCAGATATGCGAACAATTCATAATTTTCTTGTGCATGACTGTGTCTCCAACCACCTTGTACTACGCTCCTTTTTAGACTCCTGGCTCCAGCGTCTTTCAGTTTTGTCCATCCTTTGGGTGAATTGGAAAATAAGTTGACTAATTCATTTTCACAGGTTGTGACTAATTTATCGAAACTATCCCCTTACTCCAACCCTTAACCCCATAATAGTAACAACGTTGATATGTATATTAAAGTAAACTATACATAACAATCTACGTTCCCGCTCCTCAGTTCTTTCCCCCCCCCTTTTACCCCACCCCCGTAATTGCGTCATCAGCCAGGTGGACAGCGGAAGGTAAACGAGGAGTAGTTAACAGTAACATGTTATATTCCGCGGGGAAACCTCTGGCCGCCTGACCGGGACTATTCTCCGGTCGGTTTCTTCAAAGGGACAGCGACCCGCTCGATGTCCAGTTACTAAGGTCTTTGTCTACACGGCGTATTTCCCCCCCCCTTAAGCTCCACCCCCTAATTTGAAAGTTTGAATGTAGCAGCTATCATAATTGATTGGTTAATGGTCACGTGTGAAAGGTGATGTGGGAAATGAGATCTAGATTTATAGACATTCGGCCGGTGAGCGCGGTCTGTGCCAGTCGATCGTTGTGTCTCTGAGTGAGAGAAAGAGAGACCTAGAGAAAGAGAGACATAGAGAGAGAGAGTTAACTGGGGATAACGTCACTTATCTCCCTTATTCATTTTGTATTGGATTATTTGCTGCAGTTTGAATTATCTTTGCTTTTGACAAGTCACCAGATCCCTGTTACGGACTGGTGCCTTTGTATAATAAATATATGTTGGTGTTGTACACACGACTTGTTGGATTGATCATCGTTACTGGTTTTACGTCTAATTGTTGGTGAGACTGTGTGTGTGGCGGAAACGAAAATACAAATACGAGTCAACCTGAATCAGCCCTCATACTTCTAGCAACAAGCCCAGGTTACCCTACTCGGGATCCTCAACATCTGGGGTCTCGTTAGAGGGGCCTGTAACATTCATGTACAGTTCCAAAAAAGGTGACAATTGCTGGATCTATCTCAGCAGAATGAAGAGCTGCCAGTTTGAGAGTGTGTTTACAGTAACCAACTATTAAGTTTTTGGTAAACTTCAGTTTTTACATGCATGTTGATATACATAAATTTTGAAATACTTAATATGGGTGGAATACATGCAATATTGTCACTAACTTATGTAACAATGTGAATAGCAAGATTACATGGACACTCCTTTGGGAACCCCATTCAAGCTGTGGTGCATGGGGACTTTCAAATTTGGACCCCATACCCTAGTTTATTTGTTCCCACTCATTTGTTATTTGATGTTTATCTACCAGTTTTTCATCAATTATTACTGTCGTACAGCCGGAGTCTCGCAGGCACATGACTGGTTTGTTGTTCACAAAGCAGGGGTAGAAAATCAAATTACTTCTATTGTTCAGCATTGTGGCTACTGTATTTTCATTATAAAGTTGTCTGTTTGGAACTCGACCTCTTTCTTTGCGGTTTCTTTGTGGGCTGACATTAGGTGATTGTCTTTTCTGGCTATGATATTGTCTCATTCTGTAATCATTATGTTGAGATCTAGGTCTATATCTGTTGTAATTTGATGCATGATTATAATTCTTTCTATACCTGCAGTAATATTGTATATGTTAAGGCTTACGACATATATAACATAATTTTGGAGAACTGGCAGGCAGACTAGTGAATCTTCGTTAGTTCGTTTGAATAGCATTGACAGATTTTTGTTCAAGACCAAATAAAGGGATGTCATTGTTGCTGTCTTTAAAGTCTGACATGGCACTTATCAGCTGCTGTTTGGTATGCACTTTATGTTGTTTTATGTTGCTGCATAGTTGAGTACTACTTTGAGTTAATATTTTATCTACCAAGAACAGTTCAATAATTTGTTGAGCAACTCCTCCATCTATACCCGATATTTTTATCCAATTTACTAGGTGGGACTCAATTGTGTTGATGAATGCTTGAGGATGTTCATTGGGCTTCATCACAGTGTTGTGAAATTGGTTTCTATAGTGCTCCTCTGTTTTATTATAGTGTTGAAGCAAGTACTTTTTCCACCATGTCATAGTTGCTTGCGTCATCACCTTTGATGTTGTTGAGGGCTGCTTGCGCTTCTTGTGTTACTGATTCATATAAATAAATAATCCATTCACTTTTATTCACATTACTTAGAGCAAACTGAGTCTCCATAATAGAAAAGAAATTGTCAATGTCTCCATGCTTCCCATCAAAAGGTTGGTTGCGTAGTTTTGTGTCTAGGGACAGTTAATATTGGAGATTTATTATCTGTCTGTTCCGTATCTTTTTTTTATTCTGTGTATGTCTTCGATTTCAGCCATTTTTAATTTGAATTCTTGCTGCCTGTCAAGTTTTTCTTTTTCAGCCTGACTTTTTCTGTCTTTTTCTTCCTTCTCGGCCTGCCATGCTCTGCCTTTATTTTCTTTCTCAACTAGTTGCAGTCTGTCTTTGTCATCGTTTTGACATTCCCGTAAATACTTTGCTAATTGCGTACCTTCTAAGCCCATCAATTTGCCATCTTGAATATACTTGTTGGAGTCGTGTTCCATTAAGAACTAATACAAAGTCAAAATGTCGTGATATATTAGGTTGATTCACCAAAGTAGGTTGATAACACAAAGTACTATATATCCTCAAAATGTTTTATGTTGACCATTATTGTTTACTATTACCTTCATCTTGGTTCATCCTCTCATGTGTCATGAGATGTTCAACACCGCTGCCACCATAATGTCATAGATCGTTTTAAATTATCTTCAAACGTTACCTTTCATCTTCCACATTCACTTATAAATCACAAGAAAACTTCGAAGATCGTGGTTCATTTATTAATATATAACGTATATATACATATATACAAATATCAGAAATCCATAGTACGAATATAATCCATAATATCAACTAGAACACATGTCTCTTTAAGACTGTATAATATCACTTTCTAACTGTCTATAACACTTCTTTTCCCTTCACTGTCCTAGCACTAACTGTCTCTAACTGTCCCTCTCTCCCCACCTTCACATTCACTCAGTTCAATCTCACTATTTACTTGACAACACACTGAGTTCATGCATAGCTCAGTTACACACAGTCACACACACAACACACTAAATACATCCATGACACTGACTAGCAGCATTTTCTTTTGTTTTTTCAAAACCCTCTTGCCACTGCATTTGGGGGGGGGGGGGTTAATTATAAAAGAAGTTGTATACATTTTTGGAATAGTTATTTTTAAACTGATCAATTAGTAAATGTGGGCAGAATTTCCACAATTTTATACAAAATGGAAACCTCAAGAATAACAACAGCCTGATTTAGGTCTACATATAGATAATATGGTATTGATGATGCAGGCAGTTCTATTTCTGTTTCAAGTAATTTTTCTTTTTTGTCCATATTTTTTTTATTATTTCATCACCTATTACCGAAAAAAAAAATTAGACAATTATTGAATTGTATTAATTGATATATATTTTTGTTCCCTTTTATTTAAAAAAATGTTTTCGCATTTTTGTGATTTCTTGCCACTGGTCAGTCCATTGGCCGCAGTTTACAGCCAACACAAAAATTGAGGCAAAAATCTGCAATGGATTTCAAAACATGAGGAATTTTCTAAACTGTGTTTTTTGCATGTAACAATCGCAAGTTCAGCCAAAAAAAAAAATACAATTGTTGCATAAGTTAATAATAGATTTGATGACTATAGCAGCGCCAGACTACATGATTCTCTGTGTAGATATCAGAAGATGGGAGGGATTTTAGGCCTCCGATATGGGACGAAAATTAAAGTTGAAGCTGAGAAAATAGTATATATCAGTTGTACTGTATGGAAGAAGTTTACTGCCTCTAAACGGCACAGTTTTAGTGCATGGGCATCACAGGGTATGTATATTAGGGTGGGTCATAATTTTTTTTTTAGTTGCATATCTGAGACATGTGTAGAAAGATGCCCCATAGCATCCAGATGAAGGGTTAAAAAACAATTTTCCAAACAAACTATGTCTACCACCTGCAACTTTAAAGTTTATAATCCCATAGTAACAAGAAAAAGACAACACAATGTAAAAATCAAGCAATAGTTCTCACTTCACAAGAAACTGGATTTTGATACGACCGAAGAAAATGTCCTTTCAGATGAGGTTGATGATGCCGGTATGCTCAGAACTAGCTGCACAACTTCTGAGAGATGTTTCCACGTAGTTGATTTGTCCCTCCTGTGACTCTAGTAAACTTTCACACTTTTCTGTACTTGCTAAATAAGCTTCCACCTAAATATGTGTAATTTATTTTGTTATATTATTCGATTGTATAAAACGTATCAATAAATTAGTGAGAAAGGCAATCAAATATCTTTATTTATATGCTTACCCTGATATGCAAAGTGTAAAAAAAGTTAGAAATGTATAAAAAAACTAAAAAAAATTAATTCATCAAGCATTAATGTGCAAATATCTCTAAAGGATTGGTTTCAGGTGCAGTGTAGAGGTCTCCAAAGAAAGAATCTTCAAGGTTTCTTTTTTTACGTGGAGGAGATAACTGATCATTGGAAGAAGTAGCAATAATGACTTCTGAAACGCTGTTTACCATGACCTTCAAATCAGTTGTGAGTGAATACTCTTCAGGTGCAAGAATTGCAAAATAGGATTTGGAACGAGGATCCAGTATAGCTGCAGTGAAATGAATTTGTTGAATTGGAAAATATAATTCCAATGCTGAATTTAAATGTTTCCTGAATTTTTTTTTTTATGGTACTGTCTTGGTATTTTGGTTTCAGATGCTGTTGTAGTTTCAATTTGGTTGGAAAAACTAAATGAATAGATGGATTTTTGTCAACTGACAAGCATTTTGTTGCTGTTTCAAAAGGTTCCAATATCTCTATTACACTCTTCAATAACCCTTCATCAATGTCAGCTAAACAGCGAAGAATCTGTCTATTTACTCCTTGTTCGTTGGTTAGTGTATGCAGTTCTTTGAAATTTTTATCTATAGAGTTCAGCATTGTTAAAATGTTGTTCCATCTAGTGACAACACATTGTTTCATTGTAATCGGCAGGCGACTATTTAACTTTGTTCTTTTACAAAGTGTAACCAGTTCTTCGCTAGTTTCAATAAGACTACTAATCTCTCCAATAATAGCATTATCTTTTTATGTGATAAAGCAAGGTTAATATTATGGCATGCGCAGCCAATCCATGATGAATCTTTAAATGCAGCTTTCATATTGCTGGCATTATCTGGCACATAAAAATTATTTGATGGATGCGCTTCGAATTCCTCTAAAACATGTTTTACACTTTCTTTGATGTTATCACCCGTAAGTTTTTCATTTAATAAATGCGTTGATAGAACAAATGATTCCATTATCCATTTATCAATGAAATGTATTGTCACAGTAATATAGCTGTGACCACTTTCATCGTGATACCAAAGGTCGTTTGTGATTCCAAATCTTTTAATCTTAGATCTTTCTTTCATAAGATTTGTTTCTTTCTCCACAACATTACCCAAATGCCTTGAAACAGTTGTGGCACAAGGCAAAATCTCATTAACAGGAACATTCCCATATTTTGCACCAATGTTTATCAACTTTGCAGCCAATTCTTGGAAACCACAGTCTTCGAGAAATGAAAAAGGCCTGATGTCTTTAGCGCTCATTGAAACAAGGGTGTTTGTGATTTCTATTTTAACCTGAACTGGAACCTGTTTAGCTTCATTCCAAGTCAAGAGAAGGTTGTTAGTCATTGATGTACCGTATGTTTCGGACCATAAGACGCATCGGACCATAATGCGCACCAGCTTTTAGAGAAGAGAAATGCAGAACTAAATATTTTGAAAGATTTTTACTAAGATTTTGAAACATAGTGTCCTAAAATATTTTATGTGCATTAAAAACCAACAGCACAGTCATAAACAAATGTAATCAATACCAACAGCACAGTCATGAACAAATGTAATCAATACTGTCAAGTAAACAGCAGCATTTAGAACCATTATTAACAAATAAAGTCAGCAAAAGACAAAAATATGAATTTTATATACTGTGAAACACCCTAGCCTTTTTTTCTACATTTGGACCATAAGACACAGGGACTTTTCCCCCTCATTTCTGGAGGAAAAAATGTGCGTCTTATGGTCCGAAAAATACGGTAATTTTTGGAACTGGTGATCTGTTTTTACCAAATTCGAGATGCGTCCATAGACCATTCGTACCATCGCGTGCCTTCAAAGTTATAATGGTATCACATCTTGTACATACCGCGAATGGCACATCCTCACCATCCAAGCGCAAACGATTGAAACTTTCCCAAATCTTGCTCTTACCACCTTTATTTACGTAAAACTGAATACGCTCGCTTTTTGCTTAAACTAACTTTTGAATGTTTGCTTTATTATCCATTATTTGAAAATTAAAAAATAGAATTAGAGAAGTAAAAAAACATTCAGATTTAAATTTAAGGTAGTCCTCTAGTGCCGCCATCTTGGTTGGTATGACAAATTTTCGATTTTTCAAAAATGGTATTTTCCATTAGAACGATATCTTAGTTATCGTTTTGTAAAGTCAGAAATTAACATAAGTATCATAATTATATTGAAAATAATTAATTTTGGGGGTAGGGGTATGTGTTTTTTCGTGTAAACTTTACAAAAATGACAATTTTCAACTTTCGGTAGTATGAGAATTAACCTGTCTAACCTAGTCGCAAATGGTATCGCCTGAATAGTCAAAATGTGTAGGTTATATTATTGCTAATGACGTTTTGACCTAAATACCAAGAATGTCAAGGAAAGGCCTTGAACTAGGTGTGTATCATACATCACACATCATCACAAAAGCATCTGTGCGATTTGATTGGTTGTTACGGTCTTGTTGCCGGGTTACATTTGTTACCTATCCCATAACCACACACGACAGCTGTAAACTATTAAGTTATTTTACCGTCACTTCAACCGTTAATCTGCTAAATCTAAGCAAAATATTTAAAATACTACTGAATCTGTGTTTTTTTTTTGAAAGAACGTATCATTTCTTTTTCACCATTTTGGATGAATACACTAGGGAACAACATGTTTGCTACCTGGGATCTATTAAGTGCAGTGCTTTTTTTCTAGCGAAAAATGTTTGGGAACTCATTTCACATCTGTTTTTTAACTTATGTCAGAAAATACTATAATAGTCTATAATTGAATTTTCCACTGAACACAAATTTTATTGTAATGGATATTTAAAGAAATAAACGTTTTTATAAGAAAATTAGAGACTCAAAGAGTTTATTTATAATAAAAACCGACCTGATTATATAGTTTATGTGGAAAAATGTATTCTACTGTATTATGATACTGGTACCGTATTAGGTTTTAAAACAACTTCCAGAGTTTTCTCATGTTTTCATCTGACAAATCATCTCGGTTTCTTTTCTTGCTTTGTGAGTCTATAGCTGAATGTCTGCCTCGAAGCAGCCAAGAGTCTACGTACTTTGTAGGATCAAAATATGTTAGTGGGGGCCGACCAATCTGATGAATAAAAGTGCCGAGACTGTTTTTGTCATAAGCGAAGCTCTCGTTGGGGTGATTATCAAATTCATTTGTGAGAATCCCCTTTCACACTCGCTCGAAGAAATGGAAATTGTATTAAGAGCATGTATCAGAGGAAGAATTCTTTCAGAATATGTTCTTTCCGTAAGATAATCACGGAATCCAAAAATGATTTCTCTTTCGTTAAGTTGTAGCCTGCTGCACAATTTCTCAATTTCCGTTTCACCAAATGTCAACTGCTTGTTCATGTTATCTGTCCAATGGCTCTGATCTAGTATGCTAGTCCATTGAGCTAGTTCAACATCCTCGTTAGAAAGTAATCTTTTCGCAATTGATTCGCTAAGTTTCTCGTAAAAGACATTTGCATCAATAGGAGGGTCATTTCTCCTGTTTCTCTTGTGCAGTACAATTCCATTAAACATTAGATGTTCAGCAGCTGCTGTTGCATTCCTGTAGTATGGGCCCGTACTTTGCCTTCGTTCCTCGAACACCTGTACGAGTCTTTTTATTTTTTTATTCGCGGTGTAAAGATTCGTGTTTCGCTGCTGTAGGTCCAAGCTCATTTCAGATAACTCTTGAAGAGCATCACACGTCAGGCCAAGATCCATCACAAATTCAGTTGATGCTATTTTCTTTTTCAAACCTTCATATGTACATTTCTCACTGTTGCTTCTTGTGGTATCAGTCATTGCTTCTTCAAAATGATTCATCAGAGCTGCATAATTATTCCACACCGCAAACACTGCACGGAAACTTGACGAAACCCGCCGCGTACTTAAAACACGTCCAATATTCAATAACTCTACTTCAAGTAATTCAGCACATGAATGCAGTTCTCTGCTATTTTTTGGAGAAGCATGGTATATTACGTATAGCTTATCAAGAAAAGATTTAAATCTATTGATTCCTGAAACGTCCTTTACGGTATCTGCTACTGAAAGTTCAAGTCTGTGATTAGCACAGTGCCAGATTATCACCGATGGAAATTTATCAGTAAGTAGCTTCTTTACTCCACTTCTGCATCCCAACATGACAGATGCACCATCACATGTAACAGAAACTAAATAGTTCTTTAAGTATTCTTCACCCATTCCGTAATATTTAAGACAGTCTAGTAATGCAGTAAAGATTCCGTTGGCACTGACACTTTGAAGTTCGACTAAGTCCAGAAATAAATTTATTGGTTCTTTCATTCCAGTACCATCTATACAACTTCGCAAGTATACTATAAGAGTTGATTTCTGACTCAGTGTGGTAGACTCATCGATCATCACTGATATTTTACTTTTTGAATCAACCACTTCTTTGACCAACTTCTGTCTCATTTCAGTGCTTATATGGTTCACAATATTAATGCATGCATTTGTCGAATGTAGAATGCGACCCATGTCAGTTCCGTTTAGTTCCTGCAAATCAATTTCCATTTCAAAGTTATTAAATGACTGATTTCCTTTCGCAACTTTGTATGCAGTGCGAAAAATTTTAACCGTCACTGTTTTCTCGCGTGTCAATAACTTTAAAACTACGCTTTCAAGCTTCTCCTTTTCTGCTTCTGCTACTATCTTTACAGCAGCTTGATGTCCAGCAGATTCCTTGTGAAGCAAAATTTTCTTACGGAGTGAATTCTGCTGTTTCTTTTTTTCATCTCCGTAACAAGATACTGTGCCATCAGTCCATTCTTTCGATATTTTCATGCCCATTTTTGCTTCTATGCCAAGTGTTCCAATCTTTCGGCAGACTGTAAGCCGAGCTTTTTTCTTCTAACGCACAGCCACTCATATCTTCCGCAGAAGTCTATTTTTTGCTCCAAAGTCCAACAAGTCACTGTCAGAGTCTATGTTTACATCGCCATGATCGCCATATTCAGATTAAAATTTTATTTCGTATAATTGTTTAATATGTATTCTTGCGTTATAGCCTACCGTATAACCTGCTTGATCTGAAAAACATTTCTGCTTGAAAAAATTATTTTTTTATTACAAATCTGGCCAAAAAAGCTATGGGAACTCAGCTCCCATGAGTTCCCACTGAAAAAAAGCACTGATTAAGTGTACTAAGACCATTCTGACCTGCTGATTCCAAATATGTCATTGAAAATTGTGTATCACTTCAGGATTTAATGTTAACATCTTGATTTACCATTATAACGCTTTATGGTCATTAGAAATATAATGTCAATGCTTCTACATTTCAATACAATAACTATGTTGTGCATTGTATCTGCCAAGTACATGATCAGTTCTTGCTGGCCAGTCTTCAACTGTGTAATGATTTTCGTCATCACGGCTGTTCCACAGACATAGAAACCCCATGTACTTTTAGCTGGGGTTCTATGTTGACAAATCATGCATTTTTGTGCTACAAACACCAAACCTGGCACAGATGTTCAGTTTTTTATGCTGAGTAAAATGTGATACAGAGTCACTTTTAGATTTTGATCAGTTTCTATTTATAGTAACATTAAAAATGGCCGCTTAAAGAAATTCATTATAGGTGAAAAACTGATAATTTTTAAGCTATAAACCAGTGTTATTACAGTTAGCATTTTTCAGTTACAGTAAGAGTTACAGTTAGCCTTTCAAATATTTTTCAGTTACTATTACTATTACTATTGTTTTTTACAATTACTATTACAGTTAGTAATTTTTCCAGTTACTATATCAGTAATCACTTGTAAAGACGTAAGCATCAAAACATATGAAAAATACCGGTATATGAACCAAATATTTTTACAAACAACAGTGTTGGGTTATCTAATAACACTTTTTATTCACTTTCATAAAAGTACGCATCTCTAGATTTTTTGTCAGTCTGATTCTCTTTCCACATGTGAGCTCCCCGCAGACAGGAAAAACCCGCTCAACATGTGCCTGAGATACAGTTGCAGATATGAAACCTTGTGCCATTTCCACCAAGATTGGATATCTTTTTTCCACACCAGAAGTTGTCCAGAAGTCGAGACCATGAATTTTGTCATATTCAGCAGAAGCAGCACGAATAGCAGACAGCTCATAATTGATCTTTTCTGAGAGAGAACTGACTGTGGAACTCGGCATGGCATGAATTGTTGTATCTTCAAAAAAGCGCTTTGAAGCGTTTTCTTGGTGGCGACTGAATTGACACAGATGAAGGAGCAACTGGTGGAGATACTTTGATAGCAGCCATTTCGGATTCCGGATGTCTAGTGACAAAATTCTGTTGACAATAAAAGCAGTTTCAGAATTACTTGACATAAATATAGAAATTATGTATTACTTAGCAAATTAATTAACATTGACAATTTATATTCAATAACAAAAGGAGACAAAGTAATTAAACTGTTTCGTGTAAATTTTATTTAAAAAATAGGTCACCTTCTAATTCAAAGCTCAAATTGATCCTAGACTTACTAAGATTGAATATACTAACCATTATGAACTGTGTAGCTGCAGCAAATACATGCACCATGTCGGACCGATACATCAGTTCACATACGGTTGGATCAACGAGGCAGGCGGCTGCTGGAAGTGGGTCGAAATCAGGACTAGACGCATCAAGGAATCTTGAAAATCGAGTCTGTAATGACTTAAGCAATGGCTTGGCATACACCTTGCTTAAAGTATCATCCTTCAGATGAAGTGAAAGCTGTAATAAGCTTGGTATAATATTTGACAGAGACAGTGTGTCGGTCTGTAGTTGATCAGTCTTTGTCTTGAATGGTCGAAAAAGTCTTTCCAAAGAAGATAACCGTTCCCACTCCGAGATGGAAAGGGAATCTCGCTTTTGCTCTTTTAAAATTTCTTCGAGTTTGTTTCTAACTGCTAACATCCGTTCAATCATTAGCACTACGGAGTTCCATCTTGTGCTGCAATCCCTCCTCAAAACTAAACTTGTTAGATTGAGCAACTGATGATCCTTTCACAAAGTGGACAATCGACCGTGTCTTTGCAACCAGTTCAACCAGTTGAAGCGTGTGTGCAATGCACGGAATTCTATGTAGATTGACGAAATCGGCTACGGTTGTATCTACATCGTCGAAATCCTGCGGTCCATCAGAATCCGAGTCTGGTTCTAAATTTTAATCTTCGCTGCCATCACTTTCCTCATTTTTATTTTGCTCACTGTGGCAATCACTTGCCTTCATAATGTTGGCAACTCTAACAGCTTTGACCATGTTAGAGCCATTATCTGGTATAACTGCTAGAACCTTGGATCGATCAATTTTCTAGGAGTCGAGGGTGTCATTCAGTTTCATGGCCAACATATCACCGGTGTGGGGATGTTCCATCTGGTGAAGATTTAGAAGGACATGCATGGCTCTATGCTTTGTCGAATGGAAGAAGGCAGCCGAGATTGCTAAAAATGAAGCTGTCAAACCCTTTTTCGTCCAGCAGTCAGCCGCAATAGTCATACGTCGGGCTTCTAAAATAGCTTGGACTGCTTCGGCCATTCTTTGCATGCTATCAAGTAACAGTGTTTTCATTTTTCCGGAACCTATAGACAGCAAAATGTTTAATCAAAGCTAAAAAAATTGAACAATTTTAAAAAGTAATTTTTAACAGTTTTACAAAAAAGCCAGACGATGTGGTCCAAATTTACCAAACTTATCTATTATCTCATCTGATAGAATATCAATATCCTGATGAATATTCATCAGAGAGAATCCATTAAGTCGGTATTACAAATATCACACATGAAATAAATCTCTAAAAGCTTTCTATTATCAAATTTGACGACTATATAAAAATGTGGATATTTTAATTTAATGGAATATACTTTAGTTTGGTGTTCGTATAAAACAACGGTTCTCAACCTTTTAAGCATGCAACCCCTTATGGTCTAATTTACCATCCCATGGCGATACCCATTTATAAATTTTTACAACAATTACTACTGCACTTAAATTAGAGTTTTGCAATTTTAGCTTTTTATTTTCAAGTGTTATGAAATCTTAATTATAAAATAATGTATTTAATAGCCATAATTTACCTTATTATTAAATCAAGAAGAATTTTTCAAATACAAATCTTAATTTATATTTAATTTAAAATGTTAATGTTCAAGTAATACAGTATAATTGTTACATTATTAGTGGGAAGGCTGTGCTTGCTTTATTTTCACCAGATCACAAATTCTTAAGTGGCCCCTTAAAAATCGTCAGGCAACCCACAGGTTGAGTACCGCTGGTATAAAACATTACAGGGCAGCAACAAAATTTCTATTCATCCGTAAATCATTTTGCACTGGCAATTAGAAGTCTTTCTCAGTTACTTCTTACAATCAATTGTTCATGCATAAAAAGTTAAACAAATATGCTGTTAATCATCAGTCTTGCAAAAGTAATTACCAGTTTATCTTCCAGTGTTTGGTCTTCGATCAATTTTGCCTCCAGATTGCTGAGGTCCTCTTCTGATTTAAGTGGCAAATCAACCGATATATTTTCTCCAGATGTAGCCAATGACGAACTCTGTTGCATGTCTCGGAGTGTCTTCTTCACCTCACTAATTTGATTATGCACTTCCCTTATTTCTGATTTCATCTCCACCATGAGGGAAAGCAGAATTACAAATTTTTTCTCACCTGCTATGAATGAAAAAGAAAAAAAAATTCCATTTACAGCAATTTTAATACATTTTTTTTGTCAGTTTGTCACGAATCAGTCAGCCTGGTAATTCTAACTACATCTGGCATTAGCGTGAATTTGGAGGCAGAAATGTAATAAAAACAGCCTTACCAACAGCTCCTAAACTGGTTGCGATTGCATTTCCTGCAACATCAGATCTTGTAGCTGACTTTGCATTTCCAGGTCGTCGGATTATTCCAGATGAAGCTGGTGTGGTGCCCAATTTGTCATCCTGATGGCTTTGGACTGGTCTTGGTGTCACCTGATTGGAAATGAATTCCACACTCTGTGGCGCAGAAGATGTTGTTCCAAGTCCACTTGATGGTTCATTGCACTCGCCAGAGAGACTGACTTCTGTTGAATCGTTTTCTTCAGTTGACTCTTTAGGACTTCCTAGAGGCAAGTTTTGACCAGTATCATTGGAAAGTTGAGGACTAACGTGCATTGCCTTCAACTGGAATTCTGGAGCAGCCGGTGGTGTTCGATGCTGCTGCTTCCTCCTTCGCTCTTTGTGGTGTGATCACTCACATTCATCATCATCACTGGAAATCAGATGTTGTGGAACCCTGAAGTGTCACACAAGCGGAGAACATGAATAATTTTTAAGACTGTTGATGTTGTCAATAATAAAAGTGTGGTAATCAGCATCAAACAGTTGCTCATATTTAGTACTTTACAATGGCAAATACACCAGCTTCAAATGACAATGAACTGCAGTATAAAGTACTCACATGGTTAACAAATTATCATGAAATCAGGCTATAGAAATATTAGAATGAACAAAATTATAAGCAAGAGGTGTGCATAATGCATATGTAAAAACAAGCCCCATTGTTGCCCAGCAACTATGGGCATGGTATATATATATATCTTCTGCAGAAATTACTTGAGAAACAAAGCTTATAAGTATGCAGCATCACCTTCTTTTTCTTGGCTTCAGATTAATATCATCCTCTGAACAGATGTCGGACGTCAGTTGCGCTTGGCTGAGTTGCGACATCTACACATGAACAGTCATGAAAGTAATATTTAACTTAAAATTGATCAGGACATCAGACACTTTTTATATAAAACATGTACGAAAGTAAACTGTGATCCTGCCAACATTATATAATGACAAAAGAACATTCAAAACATCCTTTAATATTGTTATTAATAATATTTGCCCCTTCACAAATTGTAAATGGGCTGTTTTGTTTCTTGGACGCATAACATTGGAATAAGTTTACCAAAAAAAGTTTCTTAAAGTACAACAAAATGCAAATCTTACCTTTGATTCCCAGGATCCGACAAGGATATTTGTGCCAATTCTTGCCTGGTTTTTCTTGTGACATGACTGCTTTATCAAAAGCCTGCTGTTTAGTATATGGTGTCCAATATGATTCATCACCATTTAACCAATTTCCTGGTAGGGGAGGACGGGGAGAACTGGTCCAAAAATTTTAACTTTCAGAAATTATCATTTAGCAACTAAACCATGAACATAAAGGTTGTTCTAATAAGCTCACTAAATATCTGTTTCATTTATTTACAATTTCCCATTTCGTTTTGATTGGTTTTGCTAATATTTTTTTGTGCATTAACAAAAAATGTTAGTCACCACTTTGGGGTAAAATGGGACAGATTTGGGTCAAATGGGACAGTCACAAAGGAGAACTGGGACAATATTGGAGAACTGGGACACATTATTACACGTTCATAACAAACGCAACAGATAATAATTTTCTTAAATCTAAAATTAAAAATTAGTCTCTAAAACAATTATAAAACTTTTTAATGCGTTATAAGTCATACAAATAGGTCTACATTAATGTTTTTACACAGGATTGTCTGGAATGCAAAAAGTTTACTAATTAAAGTCTCATCAGCCCAAAAAGGTTATATAGAACAAAATCAAAACAGGATAAAAAGATCCAAACTAAACATGATGGTCCAAACATACATCTTAACAAAATTAAAGACTAAATACATGTTTTATAGGGGATCATAGCAGGATAAATCAACTGGGAAAATTTGTTTTGCAGAACATCTTTTGGTGCCGCCAGCTACTGAAGGCGGCGGTAACTTCTGAACAACATCATTTTGGTCATGCTGAAACTTATAGTCATCATTAGGGAGAGAAAACGACATTGCAGCACCTTTGTGGAGATCGGCCCTTCTAAAAAATTTTGTTTCCAAAAATCCTGGTTTTCCTAGATCTGCAGATGTTTTTTCAATTTTTCCCACATAATAGGCAATTGACTTTTTCCCCATATATTTTACTAGAACGTAATCACCAACAGCTAAATTCTCATTTTCAAATTTTTCTTGTTCCTTCTTATCCCTTAACTCTTCTTCCATAATATCAGAATCATCAGAGTCAACAGTTAGGCACAACTGTTGTTGAACTGGACTTTTTTTTAGAAGACTAGGCGTAGCCAACTTTTTCTTACTTACTATCTTTAAGGCGGGGAATAAATTTTTCTTTGTCGCCACATTCAATTTCCTGTCTTCAATCTTTTTCCTTTTGAATTGTCTGTTTTGATATTCCTCATCAATTCTTTTCATTTCTGGAGTAGAAGTTGCGATCATAGATTTACCACGTTTACTTCCTATCCTGTTCTCTTTCCGAGTTTTAGCTTTCCGATAAGGGCGAATGTCTTCAGGAGAAAAATATTTCTTATCAGCTGGCGTTGATGCATTTTCTGGTGTCCCCGATGATGTTTCAGGTGGTGCATTTGGATCTTCACGATCTGTGATCGATGAGGGAAGATAACTAGCATCATCAAAAACATTTCGGTCAAATGGCCAAATCCCAGAAACTTTGAAGCCAGATAAAATGTTAGATGGAGTTGCAGCTTTCAGCCAAGCCTTCCCAGTCAATTCTCCTATGATTTCAATTTTAATTTGTTCACCGGGGTTCGCCATCATCCAACTGTTTGCATAGTCATTAAAATAAGCTTTCATTGGGCCAAAAACTGACCTGTCTAGAGGTTGAGTATGATGGCTAGTATGAGGAGGAAGTGTCAACAAATTGACTCCATTCTCTTTAGCATATTTAATGGCATCTAGAGAAATATGACTCTCATGGTTATCCATTGTTAAAATAGTAGGATTGTCGACTGAACAATTGGTATTTAATACAAAATGGTGCAACACTTTCAAAAAATTCTCTGATGTCATCCACCCAGTGTTATAGGCCAAGCCCAACGATCCTTCGGGAGTACCTCTCATCCAGATTTGTTTAAAGTTTTTACGAGGAAAAATATACACAGGTGGAAGACCATACCCTCCTGCTGATATGATCGCACATACTGTAACTAGTTCTCCACGTTCCCTTGAAGTAACTTGCCCAACCTTTTTCACACCCTTCTGAGCGATTATTTTTGGCACATTTTGGACGGTGGTGAATCCGCTTTCATCCAAATTAAAAATACGACTACCAGCAAATTTTTTGGATTTGATCAGTTGTTCAAGTAGATTAAAAAAATTCCCAACTGTGTATCTATTAAATGCAGTAGTACGTGCTAGGGATGTAGCTTCTGGTGACCGTATGGATAGTCGTGGATGTCTTTTAAGGAATCCTGTTAACCACTCCCTTCCGGCAAGTTTTTCTTCAGACCATTTCACTGGCATAGGCTTACCATTTAATTCAGCCATTTGAAAAGCTAGGTGCTGAAAGTTAGTCGGTGTGAGACCATGATAAATTTCGGAACTTTGAATGAGATAGTCTTCTGAGGTAAGCTCTTCCTCTGCACTAAATACTTGGCTGTGTTTATAATTTGGAACAAGTCGTGATGTCGGATCATTCTTATATTTTGTGATGTATGGGCACAAAACACTCTTCGAGATTCCCTTTTCTACTGCAACTTTCCGTAAACTTCTTTTTTCGTTCAGAACCAGTAGAACACATTCCATCATAGCATCGTGCGTTATTTGACCCATGTCAGTCTTTCTTACATAACATCTAGGCATTGCTGGTTCATACAATCTACACGAAACAAAAAAAAATTATCTACACTATAGGTATTGGTACTTAAACTATTACAAAACTATGCCTATTGTCTAAACCAATACAGGAGTATTTAAAGATTAAAATATTTCTAAAAAAAAATATACAATTTCACATATGGTTTTTCAAAATACTGTTTATGACATATAAAAAGAAACTTGGGGAGAACTGGGACTTTGTCCCACTTTGCCCCATGCATAATGTCCCATTTCTCCCCGAGAACATGTGCGCCAAATTTTTAAATCCTGTTAAATTAAACCGCATTATTTTAGCGAACAAGACATTATCATAAAAAATATTAAGGCAGCCTACCTGCGTGATCCAGGCAAAATCGGTTAAGTATAACCTCAAAACCCGTCTTCAAAAATTTAATCTGATCAAAAAAAAACTTTTAAACTATGAAAATCTTAAAAATGCAACTATTACTACAAAACCGCCATTTTTGTTGTGATTTCAAAATATGTCGCTGGGTCAGGTCAGGGCATAGCCCATATAATACTAAAAAAGGGATTGATTGCACAAGTCTGACGTTACATTCACTGTCCCAGTTCGCCTCCGGACCAGTTCACCCCGTCCTACCCTACAACTGCAACACTTTCAGGTGTTTCTCCACCATCACCAATGAATACAACCACTGCAAACAGTCATGGCATTCTAAAGAAACAACAGATTCATTAAATTAATGTTCATTGAAAATTAATTGAAAATTGTTAATTGAAAATCGCAAATACCAAATACAATATAATAAGAGAGTAGTCAATGTTTGAGAAACACAGGAGGAATGGAATGTAGACACTATGGCAGGCATTAATAATACAATCTCAGGTTCCATTTTTCCATTATTAATATAAATCGAATATGCAGAAATTTCACCTTGTTATATGGAAGTATGTGTGATAGGAAAAGCAATGTTCGGACTCTGCGCGTCACCCCTTCTGCAATAATTACTTCGTCTGATTGGTCAGTCAAAACAGCAGTAACCCTGAATTTTTGTAGTTTAGTGACAAACTAATTATCTCATCCCAGACCCAATGATCCATATTCTTGTACAGACAATGATCAACCTAGAAATTTTGGGACACTGTTTCTTTGTAGCCAGGGACTTAGGAGGCCCCTGCATTTTGACATTCGACAACATGACTGATATAATGTACTTAATATTTAATGTAAAAAATGGGGGTGGGTGGGGGTGCAAGCTAAGGCCCGGAGGGGAACTTTTGAATGTGGACCCCTTCCCCCACCCTAGGTACGCTTCTGTTTGCATCAGTACTTTTTACACATTCTGGCCATATTTTTTTCCATACATGGTTCATTGTTGTTAATTTTAATTCCTTCCATCATTCACTGATGCTGTCAACAGTACCCTTGGTGTTACAGTTTTTCCAAAATGTTCTAATTAAAGATTCACCATCGGTTTCCCTTATGCCAAGTTGTCGGAAAGTTGGGCGTAGATAATGAACCTTAAAAGTGACTATTGCATTTTGTCTGGCCCCCTCTGCTTGTTTGCTCTACTTAGTAATATTTGTTTCCTGCCCCCCCCCCCTCTATTGGCCTGGCCCCTGCTGTAGAATTTTCACACTACGGGGCTGATAGCAACTGCTATCATCATGACTAGTTGTAGAAAGTCTGTGGCATTTTGAGTCGCTGCTGCCCGATTGGATGGTGACTGCTGCCTTTCTGGGTAAGTTCATGTACATATTTTTTGAACATTAAACTAAACCGAGAAGCAGTTGCTTCTCGATTTAATGTCAGAAACATAAATCTGCACATTTTGAAGAAGCAAGATCACATGAATTTCACGCATATTCCTTTAGCAATACAAAACTGCTCAGGCATTAGTCACAAAGAAACTCTTCAGCAAGTTGCATCTCTTATTATATACCAGGGATTCAAATAAAAGCCAAATCAAATGTTGTCACAAAAGCATAAATCTTCAGGGGTTTTAAATGAACAATGACATTTCTATTAATATAAACAGATTACTTATTTACAACACAAGTCTCTAAAAATCTTATAGTTCTAATGAAATGACTAGATGTCAAATAAACTATCATTCAGAGTCAAAAGATAAATTTGGCAACTGCGGCGACTTTTCACTTGTCTTTTGTCGATCGGCTGCCTTCTTTTTTTGTCGCTTTTCACGCCCACCATCACGATCCTGTGCACCGTGCAGAAAGCGTACAACCTCTCGCTTTATTTCTGCATCCGTAGCATCCCGTGTCGCATAATTTCTTCTAACTGCCTCTATTAACAAACATTTAATTTTACATTCTATGTGAAAATATAAAAACGAAAATAATTACCTATAGCAAAATGTGCTGACAATATAATTATGCCCTAAATAATCACTCAACACCATACCAAAATACATTCTAAATGTGAACATGTTGACTTACTGCGAATAATGTTGGCCGACTTCAGCTTGCCGAATGAAACCTTTCCACCTTGACCAGTCCAGTTAACTTCGATTGCCAATTCGGTTAAGAAGTACTCACTCATCATTCTTTTGGTAGCATCTTTCACGTCTCTGCCTCCTTTTGATAGCTATGTGCTTAATCTATAATGAATGGGAATTGGATCTGAATCATGGCTTTCATCAGTCAACCTTCTCATTTAACGTCATTAATCAACAAGCATGATCTATTAGGCATCAATGTTATGTTTTAGTATGCTAACAAATTTTTAATATACTGTGAAGGTTGTAAAAGGATATTGATGTTGGGGGTCTGATTGCAGTTGCAGTCAGAATGAATGTGGAGGCGCTGCTGTGGTAGCGTGTGGTTGACTCTGCATTCAAACAATCTCACATAAACACTCAAGACAGTGTTGCTGATTCTTGGTTTTATTCAATAGACACAGACTTTAAAATATTATGTTAAACTTTAGATAAAGGCACGTAATTTAGGCACATCTTAAATAAGTCAAATAAAACACGACTTGCTAGTCTGAAATCAAAAGAGTAACTTCTTTTAAAGTTAGACAAAAATACGTCCTATACGTTTAGGATCCAAAAAGTAACTGCCTCTATCTTCAAGGCTTGTTTCTAAGCAAAATCTTAAATGACGTCAAACTAGAAAAACTACGTCACATAACAATATAAAAATTCATACTCTCTAGAGTCACTTAAAAAGTGTGATTAACACACATGCACAAACTAAATCAATTAATGTATATTTAAATCAACCTTAACTCCTCGACATATACCAATGACTTGATTAGAGTTCTGTTGTTGGAAACTTCCTGTTCCAACGAATCCAGTGCCGCTTTGTTTTCCAATTCATCACCTGCCTCGGAAGCAGAAGTTTGGTGTTCATTGTCATCTGCTTTTGAAGTTCATTGACCTACGATTTTAGCTCTGTCAACAGCGTAAGGATCAGTCTTGTACCTAAAACAACCATATTTTACTGTAAAATCATAAAAACTTGTATTTTCAAGCTAATGAAGGTCATTGTACAAAAAAAAATTAACGATGATAATAAGGTTGCATCATACTGTTGATTTTTGAATAAGACATTTTGTTAAAACAACAATTAACTCCACAATACAACAGTTAACTCCACAATGTAAGGGGTACATAATAAAAGTTAATTTTTCGGGGGGGGGGGGGTAGGGGGGTAGGTAAGAAAATAAATTTAAAAAAAATTCTACTTTATATTTCCAAAAAAATAATTGGACGTTTGTTTGAAACACACTCACTAACATTTGTGCAAAGTTATTTTATGATATCTACAATAGATTTTAAAAATTGGTTCTTTGAAAATTTTTGAAAATATGTCTTAAAACTACACTTTTTTACCCAAAAAAGTCACAAAATACAATTTTAAATAAATTTTTTATAATTTTTTTAATTTCTTTGTTCATTAATTGGTATGTTGTATGCATGTGCCAAAAATGGCTAGTGTAGCTTAAAAAATAAAAAAAGATAGAAAAAACAACTAGCAGAAACCTTAAATGCCCCATGGACCACCTTAAATATTCACCTTTCAGTATAACTGGATTGTACAAACAAGCCGAAATACCAAGGAACGCTGCCGTCAGACCCCTTTTTGACCAAAGGGTAAGACGCTGGGCATGTTGTATATTCTCGTTAACCTTCTTTTCGAGTTCTTCACACGCCGATTTGAAAGCCGTTTGTATAGCTGTACGGCCTGGTACTTAAAACTGGCCTGGTACTTGAAACTTCGGATCCATTGCCTGGCAGAACTCTCTGAATGTCTCATGCTCGACCTATACATGTAAGTTGCAATCTTTCATTATTGTAATTTATTAACAATTTACATTTTATAATTGCATATTAATTATTATGTAGCAACATACAGCCATTTTTATTTATTCTTATATTAATTCAATGAAATGAATAACATTTAACAGTTTTGCTATTTTAGCTGCCATGTGTAATAGTTTTAACTGTTTTAAGTACGCTAACAATTATTTTTCTCAAGCCCTGTCCTGTCTCATAATAAAATTACAGCGATACGGCTGCCCATACATTAAATTACAATGAAAAATTTTTGTTTTACAATT
>JAGDYQ010000029.1:2100952-2169048 GCA_021962125.1 Bulinus truncatus | reverse complement strand
TGCATTTTTATCTGTACAGATTTTTCTGACATTGGAGAAGGTGTTGCTTTTACATCCAGTGTAGAAAGATGCATTCTAACTTTTGAAAGCAAAACAACACAAGACATTTACCTGTTTATTGCTGCAGTGCTCACTGGAAACTCTGCCACTCCTACTGACAAACAACATGTCAGATCTCCACCAGTCAATTATCACTCCATAAAGAAAGATGATATTTTTATGATTTTTAGTGATGCACAGGCATATCCACACTATTTGATAAAGCTAAGAAGTAAAGAAAAGAGTTAAATGATATTAAACAAATTATTTAACTCTATGCTTCTTTGTCCTCAAACCTTGTAAACTACTATATTTTTAATCTCCTTTATTAAGTTAGAATGCTGAAATATTGGCACTTTTATATATTATCTATGACACTGCACCATTCTCATGTTTTCCAGTCAATTAAATTCTTGTAGACTACTGGAGCTATTCCTTTATGGAATTGTCAATGGTTCTTTTGAAGGTCCCTCAGCTTTAAATGTATGAGATGAGATAAAAAAATCTCTTAGATCCTAAAAACCCCAAATGGGATGGTTTTTTGGTGGCCTTCTTTCATCCCCACCATAGCCAATAGTGCAATGGCCATGGAGGCACCACTGGAGATATAGCAGAAACTTAAACCATGACCTGAAAATCCATTGGTCCTCACCCGAAATCAAACCAGGGACACTCAAGTCAAGCGCTTTACCACATGGCCATTCATACCCCCATGTTAAGCAGGGTATGACTGTTCACATTTTGTACTAATTAATTTCCCTATGATAAAATGCTTATATAATTATATATAACTTACATATTTAACTTATTGCATATTTTAATTCTTCTGATATGGATTTTAAAATGTACAAAAATGTTTTCTTTTAATCAGAGCTATTTATTTATCAAGAGATGAGCCTTTTTTTTTTGTATTCTTTCTTTTCTTGAAATATAATTATCAGGGATCATTATCTCTTTTGCAGCTTTTGTTCGGTATTTTAAATTGTAATTTAAATGTAAATGGTATATTTATCATAAAGTAAACTATTATTGTTATAATAAATAAAATATTTGATTTGATAATGATTCACTGCATTGCTTTTTTTCTTTTGTAAAGCTTATAATTTTATCAACTTGTGGCATACCAGTACTGTATTATCTTGTTAATATATTTATTAGCACATGGTAACCTGAACACTTGTCCAGTGCCCTGAGCCTTTAGGGCAATGTTATTTTCAAAATTTGTCAAAAAAAAAATTTTAAAAGTATGACCCCTTTTCTAACACCAGAGATGGGCTGGGCTTACTAGGTACTTGTTTTAGAGTATGTGTACCTTGGGTATTTTGTACTCAGTCTTACTTAAAAATAAAATTTATAAAAAGTGTACCTTTACCTACGAAACTTGTACTGTACTTACACTAGCATGGTCAGTAATTGAACATCTCTAACAACAAACACAATTTTCAAAAGAACTTATCACTAATATTTATATTTCAAAAAAAAGAAAGAATACAAAATGAAATTAGTGTTTATCTTATGATTATCAAGTAGAAATACCACTATCATTATTATATTACACATATTAAGTTAAATTAATAACGCCTTTAAATCTGGTGGGGGGAAAATGTCAAAAAAAAAAGGTTGATATTTTATATGTAGGCCTAGGCCTACAATTACATGTATCACAAGAAAATAAAAAGTCACTTTTAAATCAAGTTTATGCTTTGAAAAGATTTACATAAAAATATAATATAGTCTAGATATAAACTAATAATAAAGAAAAGGACTAGACATCGGTAGGGCGGTGTCTATTTGAATATTTTTTTTTATCCCGATCTAGATATTTTGGAGAAATCTAAATATAATGAAATGCTATCAAATCATAGAATCGAATAATTTTATTTTGTTGTTTGGATTTTAAAATTTTATTATTAGCTATATGTTAAGTATAATATAGATATTTTTTCATTTATTTTGTGGATATTTCTTCAAAAAATGAGTTGGCAGCCGTGTGCATCCTTGGGATTTCCCGTTTGATTTGCTAACGCATTGTTTGAAATTATTTCTAGACGAGTGGTAATCGCAAATAAGTCTTATACATCTATATGATTACCCTCGTACCTAAGGGCTAAGCGAAGAGTTTGTATGAGCTGGATCGAGCTGAGAACATTGGGTAAACATACACGGCTCAAGCGAAAATGTTGAAATGAGCGTAAAAAATAATGTATGCAAAATCGGATATTTCCTGGAAAACGAAATCAAAAAAGAATGTTAGAAATGGATCGGTTTTATATATGTTCTGTGATTCACCCATTATTTGGATATTGCCTGATTTAAATACTGTATTATGGGAACGAAGGCAAAGCTTTTATCATTTACAGGTCTAACCAAAGACACAAATGAAAAAAAGATAACACAATATTTTGATGTAATAAATTTTACAAAACCTGTGACAAGAGTTCTTAAAATTTGGTTGGATCCATTAATTAAACCAACCTCTAGTCACTCTAGAGCTGTAGCATTATTAGAAAATGAGCTTGGTAAGAAGTATTTTTATTTCATTTAGATTGAATTTTTTTACCTTAATTTATACTTAGTGTAGGCAAAGCCACCAGTGATAATGTTACATGTAGAGTCCAGTGATTCTCAAAGTGGATAATATCACCCTCCTGCCACTCGGGGGGGGGGGGGGCGGGGGCATGGAGCTTTTTTTTTTTTTCATTTGGGGAGATAAACCAAGCCAGAGGTGAAACATGACAATGAAAGTTTATGAAAAAATATTTTGTTCATTTATTAATTATAGGACTTTTTGTTTTCAAACTTTTTTTTAAAAAAAAATATCAGTTACTTAAAAAAGTTCATTGTTTAATGATATAGAATATAATAATATAGAATGTTACGAGTTCATTTATTTCAATATTAGAATTGCTGTCATTAAAAAGAGGATTTTAATTTTTGCAAATTTGTTCTTCCTCTCTCTCTTCTTTCTACCTTTCTCAACGGATATCTTTGAAGACAACGTCACATAATACCTGTTTCAAAACTGCTGTACATGTTACGTTTTAAGTGAACTTACCACCCATCTCCTTTAATTGTTGAAGAATTGATAATATCAGCTATTAGTGAGGTTCTAAATACTGACTTTTGATATTAGCAAACATATTCCTATTGGTACTATGCAAAATTGATGACCTGGCTCGACGTTGAATAGTCATTATGTAATAATTTTAAAAATGGTAATTCCCTGTAAAGAATGACATGTCAACTTTCCTTAATTTTGGCATATCAGCCATTCCACTGTGACTCACGGAACAGATGATGAACTTATAATTTAAATATTCAATTAATTACTAGAATATTTGCTTTCATTATGATACATATTAGGGGTGTGCCGGGTCCTTTTTTTCCAACCGGATCCGGATTTTCTAATGCAAAATCCGCCGGATCCGGATTATTCCAGATTCCGGTACTTTGCAGATACCGGTAAATCTGAGGGGTTGGTGATTTCAGTTAAGATGACGTCACGAATAATAATTACTCATCCCCGCACTATCATGTGTGGGATTGGGCCGATTGGCCACTATTAGCAGTGCTGACTCTACCCTCTGGTATGTTCAAAACATAAAACAAGCTCAACGCTCGAAACAATCGGTTAATGTATCGTGATCGTGTGGAATTCGCGAAAGAGAATTACTTTTATTTCAGATTATAATCCGGTGAGTCACAAAATCTGGCAAATTCCGAAACCCGGTATATTCCGGATCCGGTTGTTCTGGATACACGTAAATCCGGCGGAACCAGATTTCACCGGATAGTGCAAAATCCGGCAGAACTGGATTCCGGACCGGATTCCGGCACACCCCTAATACATATGAATACTAACAGGTTTAGTTTATAATCCAATAAAATAACATTTGCTGACTAGCCACCTTTTCCAACTTTTGAATGAAATAAATAAGCGTGACTCATGGGACAAAAAATAAACATGCACTTGAGAGTAAGCAACTTAGTTATAATTTCCGCTCTAATCTATAGCATGCTTAGATTTAAAATTATTTTAAATTTGAAATACCCTTGTGAGTGTATATCATAGTCATATAAAATTTGAAATCTGCTTACTTTAATAAATATGGCGATTGATTTAATACCATAACTCAAGGGGCACAAAAATGTGACTCACTGTACACGATCAAACTGATCCAAGAATCAGCTTGAATTATATTTTACAGACAATTTAAAACAGCATCTACTAAAGAAGACTATCAACGATTACTATTTAGAACCATGTTTAATGAAAAAAGATACAGTTGTACTGTTATTAGGTACATTTTATACATATTGTGAGAAACTTAATAAGTTTAGTTTTTATTTCAAGGTAACAACAATGCTTTGTTTTTGGCAATCTCGAGAGATTCTGCAGAAAATGCCATGTGTCCTCTGTTACTGGCAAGCTCAGGCATTGGCATAGAGCAGAGTATGTCTGTCATTGGCTGCCATGACTCATCTGTGCTGGCAGGCCAGCAGTACAGGTTTCCTGATTTCTGCATGTACTTCACACACACTTCTTCCTCCTCCACCGACATCACTTGAGCTATGTAGATATGAACTGTGCTTTTACTTTTTCCTCGAAGAACAACAGCAACAGTCTGTACGGCTAGCAGAGCTTCTTCCACATGCTGTGACGGAACTTTGGTGACCTCATTCACCTGACTGCTGTAGAGCCGATTGTCAAGTCTTCCATCCGCAGCATTGTAGATCTGTTCTAGTTGCATAGATTGCTTTCGTTGTTTGATTTCTTCCTCTTTCATTACCAGCACCTCTATAGCAGAACCTTGCACAGCAGCAGCAAAATCATCCACTGTATTGATCACATGCTTCCTTATTCGCACCTTGTCCATGGCCATCCTCTTCAGCGTAGCACCTATGCCATCAACAGGCCCTTTCCCATGACTCGTTGCACTAAAATTCCAGCTAAGCTATATGCTGTGTTGGTCAGCTAATACCTTCATGGCTGCCACCACATATCTGTTTTTGAAATGACTTACAGGACCATCTGTCCAGATTTTGATCTCGGTCACATGTGAAGGCAGATGAGAGAGCAACAAATCCGTAAAAACAATTGTTGAATATTTAACATGCCAATTGCAATCACTCAGCACAACTCGACTTTGAATATGAACCTGATACCACAATACCGACGTATATAGTGAAATTTGGTTTTGATTCCAGTGAGCAGATTGTACTTCGTCTTGTGCTTTACATGAGTAATTTTCTGCATAATCCATCTGAAGCACTGCAGACGTGGATGATGACAGCATGGCATCTTCTTTATCCTTTTCATAAGATGCTCCTTGCTTTATGTAGCAGTGTTTGAAAAACTGTGCCTTCATATTTATGATATACCCAATCAAATCACCGACTGTTCCACTGATTAACTTTTTGACCAATCTGTTGTTCACTGATTGCCACTTCTGCCAGGATTACCAATTTATTGTAATGTTTATTATGAGTGTGCTTATTAAAATTTGGAAATATGACCGAATGTAATTAATTTTTAAAAAGGTAGCTTTACTGGCAGACAAAAGTGTGGGCACAAGAAAATTTTTGCAAACTTTATATTTTACATCAATCGTTTATTAGGATTTTAACTTTTATTTTGCATCAGCAGGAAGAATATGTTTTTTAAACTAATGTTTTTGGGTATAATTTGTAAACACATTTGAAAGCAAATTGCAGTACAAAAATTAAATAAATGTTTGAAATTTACATATTTTTTAACATTTTTTTTGGGGATTGTGACTTTTTACGTTTTTTATATAAAAATTGGAAATTTTTCAGAAAAACAACTGAAACATAAACAAATATGGCCACTTGAGCAATATTGTCTATAAAAATGGAAGAAAAAAGTGAGTAAGACGGGACATACCCAAGTAAATAAAAAATTGCTCAACATTCATTAGAAGCTCTTGTAATGGCCGTGACTCACGAGACACACCTTTGCTAATAATTTAAATTTTGTTATTCTACTTTAAAGTCTACCTACCTTTGCCTAAAGAACAAGCAGTTAAAATACTAAAACAAAATAACATATTAAGCCTTAAGAAATTAAACAATGGCATGCAGAATAAACTAGAATATATTTTACCGTGACTCACGGGACCAAAAATTAGACAGATTTTAAATTCCACTACAGATAGCAAAACAATGAAAGTGAATAAATTTTAGGTAAAAACTAGTTCTTTTTTATGTTAGCAATTCATATGAATCAGCAATTTGATTAGAACAAATGAAATGTGTACACAAGAAATTTCCAAGTGGAAAAACCCATAAGTGTGATAGTTGTAGTTATTATAATGATTTTTTTCAACAAGTTATATAACGTTACTGTTTACCACTGCGTACATAATTTTAGCATATTCTGATAGACTAGAATGTAATCTTTCAGAAAATGTATAGTTTTCCTATGCTAGTGCAATTTGAAAAAATACTGTTGCTGTTTACATTAGTGTGGAATGGCTGATATGCAAGATTTATAAAAGAAGAGAAAAATAATCAAGAGTTACTCTCATATAAATATTTAGCCACTGATACCAAAGGAGAATCAATATTCCAGATGTTCAGAGAGTTCTTTTTACTGAAAAGAAATACCTTGAAAAATATTCTGTCATTTGCTACAGACTGTGCACCAGCCATGCTTAGGTGTCACAGAGGATTTTTTATCACATATGAAAGGATAATCGCCAAATGTATTTGGTGTACACTGCATAATCCACCTACCACTGCCTTCATTTGATTGCTAAACATCTCAGTAAATATCTAAACACAACTCTACAGTATGTAAGTAAAGCAGTCAACAGAATCGAAAGCAATTCCTGAAAAGACAAGATATTTTTTTGGAAACTTTGTTATGAAATTGGTGCCAAATTTGATCCATTTTTGCTAAATTTACTAAGAAGAAAATCAAGATAAAGATGTGAGCATGTATTGTCAACATCTGGAGTCACTTCATTCATTTTTTTAATCTAAGATACATAGACATTTTAAACCTTATTGAATTTTGAATCCTTTTACAGCTGCAGAAGTAGAAGAATGGATAACTTTGCAAGAGGAATTAGTTAACAAATGATGAACTAAAAATTAAATACACTTAATAACAGTTCCTAGTAGCCTTTCCATCAACATATTAAATGGAAAATGGATTTAGTGTTATCACCAATCTATTAATGAAAAAGAAAAACTGACTGGAAGTAGCTAGTGTGTGAAGTCCCTGCAAGGATGAAACGAAATCTCTTATATCCACTAATGGGACATTTTTCATGGTTCCCTTCTAAGAAGGCTTCTTTCACCCCCTCCATAGCAGATATAATGGGAACTTTCACAATGACCTGAAATATCCATTGTTGCTCCCCAAAATCGTACCAGGGACCCTCAGGTCCAGCACTTTACCACACAACCCTCCATCCCTACTGCAAATATATGTACAGCATGGTGATAAAATAGACCCAGACATAATGCAGAATAATGGCACGGGGGATTGGGGGTGTGATGAGCTAATTAATTTTTAAAAATGAGTGCCAGGAGAAAAAAGTTAGAGAATCACTATTCACAGACTAAAGACTGCAGTTGACTAGATCCATACATTAAGCATTAGCTTAATTTATAACTCATTCTCTTCTAATAATTGTTCACCAGAGAATTGTAAGGTACTTAACTTTTCATACATAATACATTGAATACTGGTCTGTGGGTCACTAAGAGCCTGGAAATTCTCCTCAAAAAAGAAAGCATTATGTTTTTTCCTATGTCCCTTCCAAGCAAGGGGCCCCTGCACTGTGGAGTCTATTAATATTGCCACTGTTTAAAAGTGCTTTAACTATATTTAAACTTATTTACAAATATAGAAAAATTAAATTCACTGATAATTTTTGGGGTAATATTTGAATTTATTTTTATACCAGGCTCTTATAGTTTACAAAAACTCTTTTAACCAAAACATTGTCCTATATTGCTAGGCTGTGCAAAACGATGGCCAGAAGCATCTTAGATTGGGTGACATCTTCAGGGCAACATTATTTTTTCCCATCTGCATATTTAGGAACTATTCTAGTATTATTAATTAGCCACAGCATAAGGTTGACTTCTTAATACCTCATACATATTTTTTTTCACCAGTGGTTTGCTATGGCTCATAATTTACTAATAATATTTTTTTTCTAGGCAATGTATCTCACTGATGTACATAAGTAATATAAAACATTTCTTTTCACTTTCCTGTAGTATACATATATTTTTTTAATCCAATAAAAAAGTCATCACAATATTCTTAAAAAATTGTCTTCCCCTGTTCTAAGAGTTAAGTCTTTGGCAGCTTTAAACAATATATGGATATTTAACATTAAGCTCTTTGAGAAAAAAATGCTTTAAAATTATGATGATTATAAAGCTTTAATAGCATGGAGTCTAATCCTTAAATGCTTAATTTATGTAGCTTTTCTGATGAATGAATGGGCTATCCTTGATGACTCTTGCTTATTTAGACTCACCATTGTAAAGTTGTTAAATATGAAAAGTAGACATCATAAATGCAATTTAATAACATCACTTCTTTTTGATAATTTAATGACAGAATTGTATGCTAATTATGTAATCAAGCAATAAGTCTTTTGTTTTTAAAAAAGACTATTTCAATCACTAATGTTATGTGATTTTTTTTTCACTTAAATTAAAGAAGAATGTTTAGTGTATAAGTAAATGAAAGCATAAAATAAACTTATACCCACAAATAGTGTTCCTCAGTTTTTTTTGTGCCATGTCCACATAATCTTTTTTAAAATTTGTTTGCTCCCATATAATAATACACTATTACATAATTTTCAATGTTGAAATACTGAATTTTTCACTGAATAAAGCTTAGGTTTAGGATTAAAGAAAGAATGTTTCATGATTTAATAGGTTCTAAGAAGAAATTGTTAAGAAAAACAGCTGGTTAATTTTTAAACAAATAATTAAGAACTGAAATATTCTTTTTGCCCCTCTTAATAATCACCTCTCCCCTCATCCCCCTATTCCTTCAACCGTCTGACCTTATGGTTTCTTTAGTAAATTATATAAAAAAAAATATTATTCTTTTAATACACAGTACATTTTCATGTTTTTAAGATATGAAATATAAATGTCTCATTTCAGATCTAAAGACTATTTATTACTGCATCAACCAAAAAGGCCTGAAATACAAAGATAGAGAGATGTTTTGTGATACTGTGACACCTCCACAAAGCATCATTGTCAGCACCAATGGTGCTATCAGATATGGAGCACTTGATAAATTGAAATTTCTCTTTTCTTCCAAAAAGTTAGGTGGTAGAAAGGTTGTAGAAGTAAAAAAGCTTCAGCCTGATTTTTTTGAAATGATTTTTGCAGATGGCTGGGGTAAGTTAAACGTGCGTATTATCAAATACTAATTTCAGAGATCTGGTTGAATTTTTTCAAGATGTTTCTTTTTCATTTTTGCTTTAGTTACTAGAATGTTATGTAAAAATTCATTACAAATAATGTATTGCTCCTTTAAATACATTGCAGATGCAGTTTTGTCAGTATGTTTACTTTCATGGCAAGTTAACAATACAGAGCTGACTCTTTGCCCATATTTTGATTGCTACAAAGAACCACCCCTTGACCAGTTTATGAGAATAAAGTTAAAATTTCAAGAATATAGCTCTCAGGAAAACAGATTAGTACAGGATTCTAAAACACTAGAACTGTTTTCTGCACAAACTAACAGAAACTTTTTTTCTGTCAGAAAAAAATTAACTTATTTTTTTAAAAACAAATTGGTTCCATTATTGTTAAATCTTTTGGATTGTACAACTGCTGTACAAACATGTTACTCAGAAGTAATGATAAATATTGATCCCATGGAAATGGAAGCTGAGATAGAAGGGCCTGAACATCTTATTAAACCAGTCTATCATGCTATTTCCTGTGATGAATCCAAAGTTAGTTTTTTTTCCTAATACCTACTATTTTAGAAAATCTAAAGCAAATATGTATACATGTATTGTGTATGCTTAAAAAATGTAGGATAATGTATTTCTCAAATCAATTTTAATCATTAAAGAATTAAAAATTATAATTTTAGTTTTTTTCGGTTTGTTGTATGTATAGAAATGTTATTTGGCATACATACAGGCATTTTAATTATTTTACAGATATCTTTTACTAATACTGAAAGGCAGTTTCTGGAAGTTCCTACAATTGAAGAATATTTAAAAGTTCTTGTAAAAGATAAAAAATGGTACCTAGATTTTCAGCAAACACAGCCAGGTTTTGTTGTCATAGATTCAACAAGTAACAAGGTAGTTAAAGATTTTTATATAATGCTTATGCTTATAAGTAACACAGCATATGTATAGAATTGGTCTGTTTCTATAACCACTATAAAGGGGTTGTGTGGCTAATGCAACGCCTTTTCACCTTTACTTTCCCAACTTAATTTGGGTACCTGGTGGGACCTTGTAACCAACTTTCAATATTACCTGAAAAAATTCCCTTGGTTCTCACAGAAAGATCAAACCCTGGGTTATCAGGTCAACATTCAAGTGCTCTATAGTTTTCTGCCATCCCTCCCATATAATGTTTTTATTTTAAAACTCCAAATTTTTAGGCCACTAAGTTTTTACACTATACAACTTAAATGTTTTTTTCAGTAAAGGTTCTATATGCTTTATGTTGTTGTTTTTTTTACCATTGTTATGAGAAAAAATAGCCAGCTTAAAAATCACCGAAAAAAATGGTGCATAGAGATTAATAGTAACTTATAAGAGAACATTTTTTAACATGTTAATCTATCATAACAATAAATTGAAAGTTAAGGTTTAAAAAAAAGATCAAATGTGGTTAAAATTCATCAATTTGTCAGTGCGTAGCATTATTTCAAAACAATTTCTCAAAAGTCTTCTATCCATGGTTCTGGTGCTTTTAAACAAAACAGTAGAATTTCATTGTAATATTAAGATTTGACTCGTCTTGTTATAATTCAAATGTAATTTTTTTTTAATCTAATTCTAATAAAAATTAAACTTTCATTTACCATGCCATGTTACTATTTTTTTTTCTGTTATCAGTCAAGATCAAGTTAAATTTGTTTGAAATGGTTAGGCTTAGTGTAATAATTTAATGATATACCTGTTGGCATGTTTAAGTATTTCCTAGCAGAATACTATTTTAAATATTCTAGTTATATTTAAAAGAGTCTACACAACATCTTAAGCAAATTTTTTTTGCACAAAAAAAATTGACCCAATAATTATTGGAATAAAAACAAGTATAATAATAAAGTTAAGCATTGTATTATAGCTTTATTATTTGAAAGATTGTTATGTGTTTCAGGTGTTTTTTCCAGACTTTGTGAAATCATTGCTAATTATAAAGAGTTGTTTATCCTTGCCTTGTAAAGATTTTCAAGACAGTCAGGAATGGATTATTTTTCAAGATTTATTTAACAACAACCACCCTTATCAAAAAATTGTTGTGTGCAATAATTGTGTAACCATAATGGCTTTAACCTACCAGGAACAGGATTTAAATTTTATGGTTAATATGGTAAATAGTAAATTGCAAGAAATTTTAAGTTCTGCCCACTATGAAAAAGAATCTAAATTATCTCATACAGTCGGTCCTAATACAATATCTATAAGTAAAATTTTAGAAGATACAAATAAGCAAGTGAAAAGCAGTTTTGAAAAATTAGGAGTAAAAATATCTCAGAAAAAAATAATTCTTTGGCTGCTGAATTTAATACATTTAAATGAAGCAGTAGCAAAAATATACAGGGCCATCACAATGGATATTAGTGAAGAAAACTGTGAAATTCTGATTGAAGGTCCCACAGATGGAATAAAACTAATACAAGAAATAGTGATGTCTGACAAAAATAAGGTATGGAGATATATGATAGTTCTATTTAACTTCTGACAGTTTTTTTCTTTTTTCTGTGGACTTCACATAAAAAAGTAAGAAATTGATTTTCTAAACTACCAATTACCATCTGCTATGATCGTTCACAAGTTTTAAAAAAAACAGCCTTACAAAAATAGACTTTTTTATATTTTTTGTCATAAATTGAAAGTTATTATTTCTCTTCCTCACGTCGAATATAGGCTAATAAAAAATATGAACAGATTTTATTTAATTCTGAATATGTGTAGTAATAAATTGGCGTAACCACTCTTTTAAACTTGTGATAACATTTTAAAGCTAAAGAAGACATTTTTTTTTCTGTTAAGTTTTTCTTATTATTTGAAGATTTGTTGTTACGGGTTGAGTTTCATTTACATGGGTAGATGCCAATTAGATTACTATCTGCCTCTCTCACTTTCACTGGCTGTTCCTTAAACACAATGCAAAAACCAATTGAATAAGATGTGATTTTAACACAACTATTTATTTGCATCTATTTACACAATAGTACAATAAGTCCATGCATGAAAACACTTATAATGTCCACAATAATTCACCAAGTCCATAAGTGAGAAATCACTTTGCCTCTAGCTAAAGATTCTGTACTAATTCCTAACGTCACCTTTCATTTTGTGTTCTTTGCTCAACTACATTTCTCAACTTGAAAAAAAACATATACATTTCAATGTTTGTTACCAGATTTCTTTAACAGAAGAAGAAGAGAACTTACTTTTTGATCATAACAACAAACAGCGAATTGAGTGGAAAGCAAAACAAGGCAATTGGCATGCTGTTTTAGATGGTGAAATTATTCATGTTGAAGTAGAAGACACAGACAAGGTGACAATCTTTAAATTTTTCTCGAAGTTGTATTTATAAAAAAAAATCAACAATATTTTATATTTAAATGTTTAATTTTTATTGTAATCATTACTTTATTTCAAATAGGAAGTCAATTACTGCCTTAATACAAGTATTTAAAAATAATAGAACTTTAGAACCAGTGGATCATCTCTTAGTGTGAAAAAAAGAGTGTCAGCGCTTAAAGCAAAAAAAAGAAAATTATTTTATTTTATTTTTTTAGAATGTTAGAAAACTTTTTATTTCCGTTGAGTTGTCTTATGAATAAAAAGTGTTATGATATGGCATTTAGACAGACAAGTGCATTGATGAGACAGTTATATATTAGGGTGGAGTGAAATATTTTTTTTTTAATTTTCTATTCTAATAGCTCAAAATGGTTGCCAAATGGTCGAAGTAGTTATGGCCTAAAATATCTTTTATGTAGTGTAACTAACTTTAAAACATTTTAACAATTGTGAATGAAATCAAAATCTCATTAGTAATATTCATAATGTTAATGTGCAAATATGAACTGCTGAACTAAATTATGTTTATGAATTAACAATTTCTAATAAGTCAGGATCGCTTCATTTTCTAAGGCAGAGACAACAACGTGACAAGAAGATGGTCTTCCACAAGTGCCTGTCACCATCTATGCACAACGGTTTTGTTTTAATGTCAAACCAAACAGGGCCATAAACCTACAGAATATAAGTTAAATGTTCTTGTAGTTCAAATGACTGAGACATCGTTGCAATATACAAATGAAGTATTCTGTTCGTCTTTGTCAACAAGCTTGCATGAGACAATTTGCCAGGATCGCGGCGAGCAAGACCATTGGAACAGTTGCCTCTAATTACAGTTTGACACATTTCCAGAAGATATGCTTGATCTATGTTTAAATCATCACACGCAATTTCCTGTAAGTCAGCATATATCCTCTTGAAAGCTACAGGTGGGAGAGTTTCACAACTATGAATTGCAACTCCAATAGAAACTTACAAATCTGCGAAGACCAATTGTTGGACCATCGAGGTGTTTGGTTAAATGTCGAAGTGGCAACTCATTCGCAACGACATACAAGCCATTAAACAGGCTTATTCAATTTTTCTTCTTTAAGCCGTATCGTGCCACCTTTGGAACCTGTATTGCTTGCTGTACCATCGCAACCAATAACGTGTCTGTGCTGAGTATGTATTTGACAAAAAACTCAATCATACTTTTGCCAACAGCTGCAACAGCACTAGAAGACTGTGAAATGTGTCCAACATACTCTGATCCTGGCTGGTGAATTTGTGCAATATGTTATTCCAAAACTGTTTAACGATAATTCTTTGATTCCACTTGCTTTGTTACAATCGTCTTTTTGTCCATCAAAAAAGGTTATCCAGTGTTTCGGTAAGTTCAATGCTTTTTCTTTCTCTTCTCAGCTTGTAAATCTATTATGCTTATTGTAATTTGTTCTGTAACAAAGCCAACATCTTCTAAACTTGCTGTAGCTGTTGCGGCACCTGCTCCGTCTGAAATTCCATATCTGTCGCATGTCTGTGCAACTTTGGCAGCGTTGTGCGCATGTGTTTTTTTTTTTTTTGTGAGTGATTGAAGTTGATTGCACTGGGTTAGTGCTAGAGTGGGTATACCGTAATCATCTTCTTCATCTTCCACCACCATAGAATAGGATACTGTCGGAGAAACATCTTACTCCAATTGTTCCTTTACTACATGCAGCCGATTGCTCACTTTCATAGCGCATATGTCTGGCTCCTATGGCTTCTATCTTTGCAATGCATTTTTCCCTCTTCCTTGATGTTTTTACATCTATTTTACCAATGTCCATCATTCTTAAGGTTCTTTGGTCTTCAGGGAAGTCTTTTTCTTTCAATGGAACTTTATGCTGCAGTGGGAATTGGCAAGGACACATCTTAGATTTACATTTGCAAGCGGAAATATCAAACAAAGTATTTTACTGCGATTTGCAAACTCTTCCAGTTTGTTCTATAGCTGTTGTCATTCTGCCATCCTTTAAATTTTTTCAACAACCTTCTGTAAGAATCATGGTAAGTACTTATCATCTTTAATACTCGCTTGTGGCTGATGGTCGGTATGGAAGCTTTTCCCCAGATTGATTCTATGGCGGCAGCAACAATAGCTGACAATTCCGCAACAGTAGGTTCTCTTTCTGTCACACATTTCAATTCATGTTTCTTTAGCAAGTAGATTTTATTATTTCTTCATATGTTGGGAGAGCATTACATGGCAAATCCTTCTATGAACCAAATACAGGACATGTTGTAGTTTTGGTGATTGAGCTGAGAGTCATGGGTTCCTTAAGCTGTGAATCAGGAGTTTTTGTTGAAAAATGTTAATTGTAAGCTCTGCAGAGGCCAGTAGAATTGTGAAATAATTAATAAATATATTATTTAGGATAATCATTTAATAATTAAAACTTAATTACTATATTCAATTCTGTCTTTTAAAAGAATCTTTATAAATTGATTGATAGCATGGATATTTACTGTAGTTACAGCCGGGTTTTCCATAATAAATGTTCTTAAAATTTCAAAAGTACCTTTATTATCACTCATTAGACTGCTTCATTGTTTACCGAGATAAAAAAAAATGAAAGTATGATACTTCCTGGGACGGCCTCAAAAGTTAGATGTTGACTGTTGTTTCCCTAGGATTATAATTAAATGGTTGAATAAGCGAAAATTTCAACTGGGTTGGGGCACCGGTAAACATCAACGGATATTGTAAATATTTTACAGTTGGCTTTTTATATTCATTGTGCAACTTTTTTTCACTATCAGATTTTGAAAAAAAAAATGTGTTTCACTCCACCCTAATAAACATGTACAAGGAAAGAAGTAATAATTCTTTGAACTATTTTCCTCTACAATATAACATTAAGATAGCTCTCATGCATCATGTCATCAAACTAGTTCTTAGGAGCGCATATGCTATATTTCCCATTTCATGATTTTAGTTAGTATAAATTTTTTTACTTAGATCGCTAGTCTATGTTGTTGATTAGCTGAATCTAAATTAGTAGGATTTGGTTTCTCTTAAGTAAAGATTTTAATTAAACGTATTGCTCATGCAGTAGCCTACTTCTTGGTTACATTTTACTAATTTAAGCTGTGGGATGTGACAAATTTATATTTTCAGCAGATGACACATAAATATCATTAAAATATGAAGTAGTTTTTATTGTAATATTTAAAGTTACAATTGTACATATTTTTTCTCATTAATGAAAAAATATTGAAGAGTAAAACATTTGATTAAAACATGAAACTTATCTATTAATTGCCTTCCGATAAATAATTTTTTTACTAATGTCTACTTATTTTTGCTGTAAATATCTTCTTGTTTTTGGTAAATAATTAAAATGTGTAGTTATAAATATTATAGATGACGTTGCAAAGATTCACATCAGAAATGCTCATCAGAAGTGGTTGTGTAGACATGGCAAGTAGCAGTTATCAGCAAAGTACAAATTTGTTAACTTTTAACGACAATTTCTATGCAGCTGAAACAAGAAATATTCCCAGTAGTGCATCTTTCACAATATTGTCCCTACCAACATCAAGTCAGGACCCAGTGGACCTTTTGTCAAGTAACACTGACCTTAAAGATGAAACTGTAAAACACCAGTATATTCAAACAATATAATAGCATTAAGCTTCACAAGTAATAAATTTATTATCGATAGTCGATAAAGTTTTAAATAATGACAGTAAAATTGACTCAGGAGGAAAGACAAAAAGGAAATCATTTACTGTTGTCTGTAAGCATAATTTTTTTGCATGGCTTCTGCAAGCACTTGACTTGGAATCAGCTGTTAGAAAAGAGTTTCAAGAACTTTTGTTACAAATAAATTCTTTGGATAGTGAACTGCACATCATAGGTTTTGCAGAGGATGCTCAGAAATTAAAGCAATTGATAATGACACTTGAAGGAAAGGTAATCATAGAATTAGTTTATTTATTTTACTTCTGTTACAGAAAAAAATTATTCCAATCTGAAACCATTTCCTTTGTCTTATAATAAATGCTTTTTAAATTTTTCTTAGTTTGTACAATTCTTAATTTAAAATATGGTAATTTTTGTTACTTTTTGTTTTTTTACATTTTTTAATTCTATTTGTAGATTTCTTTTACTGATGAAGAAGAAATATTTGTATCAAATGTGGAGACATTACAATATGTTGAGTACATTATTCAAAAGTCTGGTTTATATGTTGACTTGCTGAAAAATGAAAATAAAATTATCTTAAAGAACAAAAATGGACTTGAGGTATTAAAACATTGATTTGATATTTAGATCACTGACATTAATTGGTGTATTTTTTGTACCTTATATTATTATTTTAACAAATTAAATAACTAATTTTTAACAGTGATTTTTTTTTACATATTTTCTTTAGATTGATTTTGAAGAATTTTGTACTTCTTTGATAATTAAAAAAAAATGTCGGCCACTTCCAACTACAGATTACAAAGACAGCCAGGAGTGGATAACATTTACATTATCTTTATTACATGAAACACCACCAGGACAGATTATAGTTGAAGGCAGAAATGTTTTTCTTTATACTGTTGGCATTGAAAGTGATACAGTGCTACTTACATCTAAAATTAATGATTTCATTGACAGCATCTACAAGATCAAAACTGTGGTTGATGAAAAACAGAAAGAAAGCTATTCATCTGAGAGAAAACAAACTATTTCAGTACAATCTTTAATCAATAAATTAGACAATTTAAAAAATGATGATTCTGTAAAAGTGAGAAACAGAGAGTTCGTGGAGATTTCTCAAAAACCAGTAAAAGTTTCAGTTGCAGATAAAACCTCTGCTGAAAAATTAAATGAGGTCAGCGCCACACCTGCTGATGAAGACAGACTAAAAGGACCCTCTGTTGATCAGGATTCATCTGAAATTTACACATTTACAACCCATAATTCAACTTACACTGGCAGCCAATCACACTGCACTGAAAGAAAGTGCTATAAAATACTTAAAGAGGATGATAAAAGCTTCACTCATTTCACTAGATCTGTCAGTTCTGAGAATCAACCAGTTGCTGATTTTTATCCACTTTCTCCTCAGGAATATAAGTACTGTGAGAATTTCCTTCAAGGTCAATTGAATCAGTTAAAATCAAAACATAATTCAGATATAAAATTAAGTCCTCATGGTATTGATGTTAGGTGCATTTCACATGCCATTTTGCATAAGATTTTAGCAGAATTGAAAAATCTTTTAGGTGAGATTCACATTGAAGATAAGCTCATAACATATCCAGGATTATTGGCATTTTTTGAAACTACATATGGTGAGACGTTGATTAAAAAATTATCAGCTGATTACAAGTGTTTACTAGAGATACCAGACCTCAAGCTCTTCTATTCTGAAGACAGTTGTCAGAACCTAGACTATAAGGTACTCATCCTTCACACAGTTGCCTATAAAGGTTTTAATGTGCATATAGCTTTTGGTCACATTAGTAATATAAAAGTGGATATGACCGTTGACTTCAGAATAAATGATGAAGGTAATCAAATAGTTATAATCATTTAGTATATTTATGAATTATTTAAAAAAAAATAGTTATACTGTGTATTACATGTTTTTTTTTCTTTGTCTTTTTTTCAGTCACTAGCTGTGCTACTGAGCCAGGTAAAAACGTTATTATTAAACTGCCCCTTCTGAAACAGCATGATGAAAGTGTCAAAGAAAGTTTTAAACAAGCTCTACAACTGATTATTGAACAAATAGCTTATTTAAAATGTCAGAGTGTGGCTATTTCTACTGCTCACATACATGATGAAGAAAATACAATTTATATTGATTACCTTCATGAAATTCTCCCCAAAGAACTTAAGGCTCCAAAATCTAACTGTGATATATACATTGTTGGACCATGTAGTAAAGCTGTATATGATACCTTTGTAACTGTGTGGAAAAGTTACCAGGTGCGTCTAGAAGTGCCAGTACAACCAAGCTGGGACAAAATTTGTTTCCCAGGTGACATTTCACTAAAATAATGCATTAATTAGAAATAAAAAGTCTTTTAATGAATACATACTGGTATGTAAAACAACCTTGAAATTAAGTAAAAACTTTTCATTTCTTAAGTTCTTTATCATATTGTTACTATAACTTTTCAAAATCAAGGGTTCAATTTTTAAAACTCTTAAATTAATTTTCTACTGCTATAAATAAATCAAATATGACTAACATTTCAGAAACCTACAAATGTTTAGACTACCGGTCTTTGAAAATCAAAGTAACAGTGCTATCTCGGAGTTCTGATATGAATGGACGACTCTTGAGCTGTGAAGTAGCTATTAGATTTAGTAACACTGATTCATTTTTGCTTGTAAAGTGCTGAGATGCTTATAACCAAATTGGCTAGCTCACAATATTTAGCTTTATTAAGAGGGAAGCCCCCATCAAAAACAATTTCTGTTTAATAAAAATGCAGTGGAATGAGATTACTTTAAAAATTATTTTAAGTTCCTTAAGGGCCATCTGTTTCTATAGCCACAGCATATAAAGGGAATTTTTTTGGCTAGCACAGGGGTGGCAAACTTTTTTGACCGCTGTTCACAGTAGGTTCTTAAATTTGACCAAAGGACTGGAAGAAGAGCAGATAGATAGAGTATTAATATAAAATGACATGTATAAAATTGATGTGAAAAAGCAGAGAGGAGCAAGGCATGGGCAGGATTAATTAGCCTGATGGTCCTTATTTTGACTGCAAGCCATTCTTCACTGGTATCTGGGCTAGCACAATGTTCAGCTGCCTTTACTTTTCCAACCAAAGTTGGGTATTAATTTAAAGCTGGGTGAACATGGGGGGCTTTCAAATTATTCAACAGAACCTGGAAAAAATTCCCTTGGTTCTTACTGAGGATCGAAAATGAGACACTATGTTAAACAGATAAGCACATTTTAATAAAAATGATATATGAATAATTTTTCCACAAATTGACTTCAATAAAGATTTTTTTTTTTTAATATTTGCAAGATGGCAACAGAATTATTTTACCATTTTGTAATAAAATTTCAGTTTTTTTTTTTTTTCACAGCAAAAAATTAATTTTCATCCCATACTTCCCTCTTAAAGTCAGTTATACATTTTAATTCATTGGCAATATAATTTAGAAGTAGTTTTTTTCCCCAAAAATAAATAATATGCATCTTAAAACATGTTGTCTCTTCTTTACTTTTCCAGCATAGAAAAACTTTGTGGTGCTATCCAGTTCTTCAAAGTCTTGATGTTTCAGATTGTTCTGTCTTACACGAATCATTTTGCTGTCAAAGCTCTCTAGAACAAGAAATAAAGAAATTTAAAAACTTTTGCCCCAAAGGACTTAGTGTGGGAGATTCTTTCCAGATAAAAAGCAGTGTTGATTATACAGATATACTCCTGTACTGTTGTCCTGAATGGGGATTTGATAGTGTTATGGTATGTAGCCATGTTAACAGTTTTAAAATTTGGAGATACATTTTTAAATTATACTTGAATATAACAGGTCAATAACTATTTTACTTTAGTATTCATATTTTTAGTCAATTTTTTTTTATAAATTCAGTCTCATAAATCTGTTAGAAAAAATATAATAACTTCAATACAATCATATTTTATTTAACTGCTTAGTACAATATATATATAAAGAATGTTTAACTGTGATCTTCTCTGCATCCATAAAAATGTGACAAAGTTTCACTCATTCACTGTTCTTTGTATATCAGAATGTTATTAAGGAACATCTACCTGTCCATGCTTCTGAAATGCATGTGTCTGTTTATGTTTCCCATGACTCTTCTATAATTTTCTGAAATGGGACTATGGTTAAAATTGTTGTGCCAGCTTAGCATTGTCATAGAGTCATCCTCAAAGATCATCATAATAGCCTATTAACTGCTATTTGTTGGACGAAAATGCTTTCCAGGCAAAAAATTGCCATTAAATCTTTTCAACATTTCATCTCAGAAGCTTTGCAGAGCTAAGCTACAAGTGCCAAGATATAGCATGATTACAGAAAGAAAATCAGTGCATGCAGGAGTCTAATGGCTCATGCTGATAATTCTATATCTCCAGAGTTTTGAGGTCTTGTCAATTATTTTTATCTTTATATATAATACACCAGAGCAAGCAATATGCAGGAAAACCCATCACTCATCTTGAGACATGCCCACTGCGGTGGAGCTACCTCCCCCACTCCCTCCTGCACCACCCTCGCTTGGCACCCAGATCCACTTTGGTTGAGTAGCTTTACTAACAGGTGTGTCTAATTGCTCTCTTCTTTGAACAACATTCACTCGCTTGTTCTGATTTCTTCGTGCTGGTGTTTGTGTCCATTTATTTCTGCAGTGTATGCTATGCCATGGGTATGACTAGATTGTATATATTTTCAATACTATGGTCCTGTTAGCCATTAAAATAAGATTTTCATCTTTTTATTTCCTTGGAATTTTTAGTAGATGCCGTATCAAGTAGACTGATCACATTCTCTATTTTTATTCTTAGCAGCCATTCTATTGATATCATAGACAAATCTAAGATTTGTATCTTCTTTATCAGCAGTATTTTCTTTGCCAAAAAATTATAATACACTGTAGAGAAGGCAACTGTCATAGTTTAAATTTTCAAGTGCAAACATGTAATTTTATATCAATTTTATTTTTTTACTAATTTAAAATACATGCCTTGCTGTTTAATAACAGTTTTAAAATATTTAATTAATAGTTATAAAAGTGTTTTTATATTATTAAACTAAGAATTTTTTTTTATAAATCATACATGTTTCTAATAAACTTTCTTGCATTCTCCTTTTTGTTGTAATTAATAGGCTATTCATGATGCTCTAGAAACTGTTTTACTACATTCTTCTGACTTTGAACATGTATACATTATTCCTCCTGGACTCCATGTCAACCCTAAATATCCCAAATCATTTTTGGCTTGGAAAGTTTTCCAGTTACTGGATATTCTTCTGTCTTCTGAAAAAAATGTTTTTTTACAGAAACAAATTATTTTTATAATTGAAGATGAAGAGTATAAACAGGTATGTTTAAAATATAAATTTATACATACTCTTATTCAAATATAGCCTATATTTATTCATATTTTCAGTCACACCTTGTTTAAAAAAAGTATTAGAGGAAATAGTGTTTAACATAGTGTTTAACTGGTCAATAATATCTTGTAAATATTATTAGGGATTGTTGCAATAATGTTGATTTATACTTATAAATCATTATTATCTATATTCATTTATATGTACATTTCCGGTATTTATTCCCACCTTTTATCACTAGTTTCAACTATTTAAACAAGAATTATTTCAGTAGAAAATAAATCGGAATTATAAATATGTAGACTTGGTGTTAAGGCATTTGTTACACACTGATACCCCCAGACTGACAAAATACATCAATAAAATTTCAGGAACATAATAGTCATAAGATTTAAACAAATACCATAACTTGTTCACACTTATAATTGTCCAAACATTTTAATAATTAGGTTCAATAAAAAATATTCTGAAGAAAAAAACAGCTTTTAACAGATAAGGATTATGCAGCATATGACTATATATATTCATATAAAATACTGGTGAAATAGTTTTGTATTGTCTTTTGACTAATCCTATAAACTAATGATTTTAAATCCAGTTATTCATTAGTACACAACTTTTGTACTTTTTTCATAAAATATTGTAAAAACAAGAATTCGCAACTCTTAAACTAAAGACCCTTGAGTGCGCTTATGAAGTGTTGATTATATAAGCTTGTTGTTAATAAAAAATTAATTTGTAAATTAATCAAACTTAAACTTTGGCTGATGTTGATGATTAATTTTACTCTATTAATTTCTTTTTCATTATACTGGAACAGAAAATATACTCACAATAATTAAACTCACCACTTTGTTAACTTTATATTTAAATCCTCTGGATGGAGAATAAAACTGAAAGTCGACTTCAGAATTGAATTTTTTTGCAATATAGACTCCTAATAAACAGTTTTCTGTTTTAACGAACATAAAAAAAGAATTAGTCTGTTACGGTCATTCTTCAAAATGTTTTGTCTTTGCACTGAAAAAAAAATTATTTTTAAAATTTGATAAGTTGTTGTGTGTAAATAAGCTTAAGTTAATGAGAAAAATAAAATGACAACTTTACAATGAAAAACTATTTTATGGCTGAAATAAAATGCCAGAAATTAAAAGCACATTAAAACTAATTACAAGGCCATTCTGACACCTACCACTCATAAGTTTTTTTGGTGCTTTATTTTAACTATTTTATCAACAGGCTTTTGAGTTGCAGCTGCGCAAACGGTATTCTAAAACTAAAATGGATTTAAGTGGAGGAACACAAGGTAAAAATAAACTTTTTTTTTTATTTTATGCAAAGTAACATACAATATAAGTTTTTTGTGTTTTTTTTTCTTCTTTCCAGATACAGCTAAAACTTGTAAAGACAAGTCAGAGCATCCTCATCAGTGCTCCCTAAGAAATAATACTCCCAAACAATTAGTTTCATTTTGGGGAGCATCTGAAGAAACCATTAAAGAAGCTGAATTATTCTTTATCAAGCATCTGGATAATTTGATGAAAGAATCTGAAGTAACAATGAAGCCTGACAAACTCTTTATTGATAGAGTTGAGGTAGACACTGAATTTAAATTTTTGCTTAGTTTCTGGATTACATGGTTAGTTAGACTCTTGATTTATTTATTAAAAATACAAAACTATTACATGTATATTGATATCATGCATTTCTTAAGTTTTCACATAAAAAAATAAAGTTATACTGGATATTGTCTTACATAATTAGCTGGCATAATTTCTTTTTTGCCTTCAACAAGTTTAAATCTTTCTATGAAAAACAAAGTTTTAGTGTAAAAGTTCTAATTTAAGACTTGGTTTATTTTCATGCTATGGTGATTTATAATAATACTGTTTTTATATGGTTGAAAGTATTTATTCATTATTCTTTCTACTGGTTGAATTCACTATTTATCACTTATATAGTTTTAAGTTTAGTACGCAATATATCAAAGATCTTTCAAGTCACAACTATGTAAAGTAATAAATCCAAATGATTACATAAATAAATAATTAGAACACACTTTACCAAGTCAAGAGTCTGATTACAAAATTTTAAAAAAATGCTCAAATCCACCTTTTTATTAGATCATCATAAAAAAAATTCCTACCAAATAATCAAACCCACATACCAGTGTAATCAAACCCACATACCAGTACTATCTATATGCATGACTCTTTTTTTTTTAACCACATATTTATTCAGGAGCTTGTACACTAGAGCATTAAACTGTTGTTTGACTTTTATTTAGTGCAAGCATTAAACATATATAGGACTTATTGCTGCTTATGATGGTCTGATTTAAAAGTGATGCCAGCTATGTGATAGTAATTGTCATGCCTAACTTATGGAAGGTTGGGACTATTTGCATGACAATGTAGTTCTTTTGAAGAATCTATTTATAGGACAAAAATTTTACTATATCAAGATCTTGTAGTCTCTTCGAAGACTTAATTCATTTTTATTTGAGCATTCTTGTAAAATCATTTTAATATGTGTGATAAGTTTACACATAGATATTATGAAATCACTGAGCAAGATTTTTTATCTATATAAATTGTTAAATGTTTTATTACTCTTGGTATACTGAAATATAAACACTATTCATTCTTGTTCACAATAAGTTGGAATTAATATAATGATTGTAAGAATAAGTTTATCACATGATCCATGAATAAGATTTACTGATTAAAAAAAACACAACCTTCTTTTGTGAAATTTAATGCACGTCTCTTGGTTATTCTACAAATTTTTAGAGGTATCATTTGAGTTCCCTTCTTCTAAATTTATTTTCTGGAGTTTCCAGATATTTCTTATTATTAGATAAACTTAAAGCTAAATAAAAATATGAACTATTACAGTAACATAATTGGATTTTCCCTACCAAATATGGAGCAGCTTTGTCTTAAGTTACAATCATGAAAGCTAAATCTAGAGAATGAAAATCATCTATAATATTCTTCAATTTGTTTTGCTTTATGACTATACCCAGTTATAATAAGTGTTTTGTAAATGTTTGCAAGGATACTTTTTTAAACAATTTCAAATCCTATAGGCAAGCCTAAAACTTGGCAGTGTCTTCATTTACTTCTCCACATGTTAAGTAACAATTATACATGTGTTGGTTGTAACTTACCTTTTCATAGTTTTTTAAAATACACCTTATATACATATTATAAGTAATAAATGAAAAAAATTATTTTTTTCAATCAATGTGCACATAATAATAATGAGGGCTCAGTGAAATCCTTTATTTATTTTATCTTGATCTTGATTTGAATCTCTTGAAAATTATTTTAGACATTTTTTTTCAATACTTAATTTTACCACTTAATTAACTAAAATTAACAATTTTATCCTCAGAATATTATCAGCACCATGAAAGATATGCCTGTGTCACTTTTATTAGAGAAGACGTTTAAAAAAACCTCTGGAACTCATTTCATGAATTGGAGCCCTTGGAGGAAAAGTAAAAATCATGATGAAGAAGTTAAAAGCGCAACTCTTTACATACAAGGCTTAAGTAAAGAGTCTGTACAAAAATTTGCAGATGAAATTGCAAATAATATTTTTCCTAATAGTTCAGTAATATAGGCCTAAGTTGTTAAGTTAAATGTATAAACATGTAATGTTTAATTAATTCTAATTACTTCATTATTTTTGTGTCTTGTATTTTATTTAATACATGCAAACCTACTTCATATATTGATATTTATAATCAAATGAAATTGTTTATTTCCTTTTTAAAACCTTACGACTAATTTTTTAAAAAGGTTGTCACATAATAATGGAAGAATAGTGCAAAATATAGAAATAAAAAACATTGGTTTAAAAATACAATTTAACATTTTATATAAAGAAAGATTATTGTTGATTGTATTAAAAAGCTACTGCAAGTAAAAAAATAATAACCATTGAGTTATTTTGTTTTCCCACTGTAATTTTAAAAAAAAAAAAACACCGATAATTGTCTTCAATAGTTTACATAAATTAGTTTATGATTGATGAAGAAACTTGAGTTTATATTTCTTAGAAATTTTTAATTTATTAAATCTTTGATTTTATGGGTGAAGCAAAGATAATTGGGAAGAGAGAGACAATAAGGTGATAAAGGATTTTTAAAAAGTCTAAAATGACCTAGAAAAGGGGTTCACAAACTTTTAATAATCATGGGCTACAATGGCTTCTTATGTGGACAAAGTTGTTTGACCAAGAGCAGATGGATGAAATGTTTATGTAAAAAGAAATGAACTGACAGTGCTGAAGCCTTTATGAGGCGATGTGAGTGTGGACTGAATCAAACTTTGCACAAACCCTGACATAGACAAATGTACATTCATTTTAAAGGACTGAAGAATTAGATACCAATGGTATTATTTTACCTGAGTTAGTAATGTAAATGTATTACCGGTACATATTGTAAAGTGTGCAGTTTTCTGTTGGTTGTGGTTTGTTATTGGAAACTGTCATTATTTAATTCAACTCTTTATATAGATACTTATTTTTCATATAAATAAATACTTATATCGGCAAAAGAATCGTCTTTGTATTATTCAATTGCATATAAAATTATTAATATTGATGAATCTTAGTCCCTTGAAGCCAATTATCATCTCTCCATAATATTTTTAAATTCTGTATTTTAGATAATAAATTAGGGCATGATTCCATATTCCAATAATTTCTAAGTTTTTTTTTATTTACACTTAAAGCTTTCCTCTAACCAAAGCGAAGCGTACCGCTGTGCTATTTCTCACGTGAGATTTTTCAAAGCGCGAAAATCCCTCGCTACACCTAAGCGAAGCGAACGTAGGCGTCAGCCGACCGGATATAATGATTTTTTTAATTTTCTTTTTGTTTATTTGAAGACGTCGGCAGACATTTTCTTCTTATGATATATTTTCTACAGTTATGGTATTTTATAAGTAAAAAGTGAAAAAAAACACTAACTGTTTGGTATAATCTGATATAATTCAAGTTGCTATATATAAATGTAAGTCTTATTTGTTAATTTTAAGACATTTATATCAATTTTAACCTTGATTTTCATTTGAGTCGATGTTTCTAGGCAGCCATTTTGGATTGTTTACACTCGCGAAACGCGAAAAAACTCTGAAAGAAGCGATGCCGCGAAATTTCTCTGCACCGCCGCGGAAATTCTACGCGGTTTGAGCATCTCCATATAAATACATTGCCGAGAAATAGGGGCGAATTTCGCGAGCTACCTAGATACGCGAAATTCGCTTTGGTTAGAGGAAAGCTTAATACTGATTGTAGGCTGCAATACATATAATTTATAAAATCCACAAATATTTCAGCTGGGTGTTAAAAACTTGAATATATTTTTATTTATAAGTACAAATTATGAGAAAGTTTTACATTCTGGAAGGCCTAAATAGCTGTCAGGTCCTGCACAAGGAAAGGCACTTGTCATAAACCCCGGCTAGAGGGGAACGTCGAAATAGTAATCAAGAAAACCATTTTCAACCTCTAGACCAGGCATGGGCAATTTACGGGCCGCTGGGCAAGTAAGACCTGTTAAGCTGCTTGCTCCGACCTGCAATACACTATTTTCTGCTCATTTACATTGATAACGTTTACATGTATTGTTAGTTCATATATATTACTATAAACACTCCATTCATCCACTCTTCATCCGGCCCTTCAATCAAATTTAAAATATTTTTTCTTTTCCTTTTTTTACTGCAGTTTATATTTTTATTTTATAATATAGCACTTTTCATATTACTTGTGTGATTTGATATTTTAATGTGTATTGTCACATGCTTTCGCTCACGGTTACCACAATTACACTTAAGCTGTTTAGGTGGAGTGTTATTGGAGGGGTTAGCAAATGACGAGTTTGGTAGTTATACTACCTTTGTATTTAGTATATAGGCCAACAATGGGAACAGGAGGATAGAAAGAAGGGAGAACGAGAGAAAAGAGGGTGAAATATTCGAGTTACACTATTGATTAGTAATTAGTTTCAATCATTAGTCTTGATAAAATAGGTCATCAGACACAACTGGGTCAAAACAAAGATCCATACATAACAAATGATCTTCACAAAGCAATCATGCTGAAACTCATACCCATAGCTGCATCGTACATTGTTGCAACAATGTACATACAATAATTAAAGTAGTTTTTTTATGTTTCTTGAAGATTGTAAATATTAACTTAAATTATTAAATAATAGATAAAAAGGCTAAAAAAAACAGATAAACCTTATTTCAATGCAAGATAGATTTAATGATACATTTTTAAATGAAATACTTAAAACATGGTGTGACACACAAAGGTAATTCACATGCCTTGTAAATCTATCTGGTAAGCCCCTTTTTATGTGTTTTTGGCTGAATAGTTGATAGGAAATGACTGAACTAATCGCTCTCCATCTTTGATGTCTATCGGGGGGGGGGGGATGTACAGCGATTCTCTTATCAGATTCAGCCCATTTATGACACCTATGGTTGACAAGTGCATAATTTCTCAAATTTCACCAAATCCTAACAAGAGAGAGATAGAGAGAAAAAAAAATGAAAGAGTTCAATAACAATCAACCACCTGGCCAGTCCATTCCGCGTACTTCACAATCACATATGCATTTCTCTTAAAGGGGGAAAGGGGGGGGGGGAGAATCACCACCAGTCAAAGGATGTCAATCACTGCCCTTGGAAACACGTGGGTGGGTGAGCTTGGCAAATTAATTAAAATTATTTCATGTATTCATTTCAGGTAACTGTTGTCCAGTAGTTTTCCTTTTCACAGATGACCATAGCAACTAATGTGTGACTCACTGAGACATACTATTTCTTTAACCACTAGGCGAAGGCCTAGGTATTAATCTGTTTTCAAATTATTAAATATTGAGGATGTTGTTTAACTGAACTGAGCATATTTTAAAGGAATAAAATTGTACAATGTGTTGTCTTGCTTTTACTAATAACTTATTTTGTGTTGTAACGTAAAATGTTGTTTACTAGTATAATTGTTGTTGTTTATTAGTATAATTGCTAGTCTAAATACAGTTTTGACTGTTATATGTCCAATATTTACTTTGAGTTTGGCATATGTAGAAAAAAATGAAGCATAATTGTGAACTCAACATATGAGACTTTACTGCACGCGTATATGAGCCTAATCTTTGTTGGCCTACACATACATATTTAGATTTGGGCTCAAGTGGGTCTCCACTCGCTTTTTTTGTTTTGTGTGTGTGTGGGTGGGGACCAAAATTTCCCTATGCAGCCCTGTATATAAGATTCTACTAATTATATCTAATTATCTATTATATTTTGACACAAATTATGCCAAGTCTGTGATGTTCTGATCCAAACACAAGTGGATCAACTACTGAGAACCACTGAGTTCTCAGGTCTTGAGGGAAGGGGCGGTGCAGCCCAAACTCATGTTAGGGACACATGTCCTTAGGTTTAGCTTAAACCTTAATGTGCGATAATCTGACTTAGTTAGTGATGATCAGAATGGCCGCTTTTGGTGGAAATGGTCTGAGACACAAGCAGGGCCGCAGCTAGCTATTGTGGCACCCTTTGCGAGCTAGACTTTGAGACCTCCCCCCCCCCCACCGTTCTAAAAAGTGCGTGGGTAGGTATGTGAGTGGGCACGTGGGTGATTGTGCCAGCACATAGGTAAGTGGTTGGGTGGGTTGATGACTGAGAGAGTGGGCAAGCATGATATTAAATGAGTGAATGTGCGATTGAGCGAGCATGCGAGTGAGTGAGTGGGTTGATGGGCGAATGGTAAGTGATGATCTTTTGCGTCATATTGCACAGGACAAGATTAGGATATTAAGCGAATACAGCTGGTTTACACAAAGGCATATAGGCACATCTGTCAGAGCAAATCATTGTAGGCCTACAATGAGATGCTCACACATTGAACTTAGTTGTTTTTTTTTTAAACAGTGCTTATGTCTATTTGTAATAAATTCTGCTTTATGTCCATTACGATTGACAAAAAGTATTTTCAGTTGAACGTGTACCTTTGTAAGATCACACATACACCAAAAGAAAGACATTAGGAGCAACAGCGGGGAATGCACTGTGCACTGGAGTAACTGAAGAATCTAGTCTAGTTCAAGATATTTCAAAGTATGCAGAAAATATTTTTGATACTAAATCTGAAGCAGCCAATTTAGTACTATAATTAACTTCACATTTATATTATGTTAAGCTGTCAATCAAGATTGTTTTCAATGATTGACTAAATCAGCAAGTCAGTCACTGCAAAGTACGAAAATATCTAAGATCATTTCGTCTATGATGCTGAGAAGTTTATATTAGTGGCCATTCAGAGTTGTCAACAAGCTGGAATAAGATCATGACGAGGGCTACAGATAATGATAACATATATTACAGATCTTTTCTTTGTGAAGAGAGGAAGACGTATGACGACACTATATAAAGAACAGGCAATAGATGAAGGCCGTGATCTTAAATCTTTCTTAAACCTGAAACGTGTAGTTTAAAAAAAAAAGATTTCGCACTTTTTAGAACGGGGGGGGGGGGGGGGGCGGCTCAAAGTCTAGCTCGCAAAGGGTGTTCCACAATAGATAGTTGCGGCCTGCCTGGGCCTCAGACCATCTCCACAAAAAGCGGCCATTCTAATTACCACTAGCTTATTCAGATTATCGTACCTTAATGTTCAAGCTAAATCTAAGGACATGTATCCCTAAAATGAGTTTTGGCTGCACCGCCCTTTAATTCCTTCGAGGCCCTGATAATATGGCCTAATTAGTTGGCTTTCCTTGTCTCTTCTATTAATTTATCTCATATTTCGTAATCAGCAGTCTAATAGTATTGAATTCAGTCTAAACATTATATACCACCCTCCTCCCAACCCCCAGACAATGGCGAAACCAGAGTAAGTGGATCCCGGGGTGGAATTGAAAGATGCCAGCAATTCATGTGGCAAAAGGTATTCCGCTCCTTCCTTAAGGCTCTACAGTAACTTTATGGCACTGGCTTACCATACGACTCTTCTACACTTTTCAGATCCATGGTCTTCTTTCACAACTCTCTAACTCCTATGGTTTTAAGTCTTTCTCAACCTACTCTATCCATTTGCTTCTTGGTCAGCCCTTAGGCCTTTTCTCATTGGGTGGTGCCTTATATATTGTCCTTTTTTTCCCCCATTCTTTCTATGTGCCCGCCCACCTTAATCGTTTCATTTTAAGTTCAGCTTCTATATTTAGTTCTTCGTATAACTCATATAATTGGTATTAAAATGACGAAATACTGTCCCTAATTTTCGGAAAAGTACTGTATTTTCGGAGTATTAAGACACCATCCCTCCCCTTACCCGATTGGAAAACAGAAAGGGCTATCGGAAATTTAAATGTCTATTTTTAGACTACTAAATGTTCATTCTGTATGAAATCTTTGCGTTTTTTAAATTTACAATGTCTGTCTCAAATTTGATATCTATCCAGAGTATGTGCGAATTACACTTAGATCTCGATGTTTTGTTTAGGGATTCATTTATTAAAGATAAATTGAAAGAATTATGGTATGATCCATTCAACAAACCTGTTGCTGTTGCTATGTTTGAAAAACCCATCGGTAAGTGAAGTACTGTATTCAAGTATTCAGTGAGAATTTCTTTTAGTATTCATCATAAATACATCAATGTCGTCATGTCATGATAATATCTATATTATAATAGTATTGATAATATTCAATGGAATTAAGGCAATTCTATAGACTTATGATTTTAATTTATAGGCTCTAAATTGTAAATACTAAATTTGGTAATATTGTCTTTTTAAAACAAAATCCAGGCACCATTTCAATTGAATATAATATAATGCAGACTTAGTTACTTTGAGATAAGAATTTAATAGTTCCGTAATGTTGCTTGTACTTCAATTTGCTCCAATCTCAGGGCAATTTTCCCTATCTATTGAAATGGCATTAATCCTCTCCAGTCCCTGAACTGCCACGCCAGTTGTTTTTGTTTTTGAAAATGACAAACATTGCAAAAAAAAAAAAAAATAAAAGAGAATGTAAATAAATAAAACTGGTTGTATTAAGTGTATTTATATGGAAATTAGCTGACTTGATATTACTGAAGATGCTGGCGGAGGAGCTTAGAAATTATTGTAACGCTGGTGGAATACCCTTTTTCGACTCCTTCATTGAAGCACTGTATTATCGTTGAAGTACTACACACTGTCTCACCTAGTCAGTCACTCGCACACCTTGCTCATGTTTTTCTATAATTTCACGCTGTCATTCAATATACATCATCTTCTTCTGAGCACTGACTTTTCCACACACTTTCTTTAAACCCATGGTTATAAAAGAACTATGATGAAGTACTGTAAAAGCACAGAACGCAAGCATAACTTATCAAATATGCTTCTAGAGTAAAACAAACAAGCACACTGATTTAGGTTTGGGGAAAAAGCAAGACACATGAGGTGCAGTAAACTGGATCGTGTACAGCTGTCAACCCATCCGTATCTTTAATTTTTCTTGTATTTCAAAGCAAACTGTCGCTTGCTCGACAGCTTGTATCTCAAAAAGCTTGCATGTTAGGGCACTCGTATGTTGAGGTACCACTGTATTTAATTACCAAACATTTTGAGAGTTTATTATCCTGTGGACTAATGGGATTTAGATTGTAAATTCGCAGTAGGGTACTTGAATAGCTTGCTATGGCTCTAGCTCAAAAACTTTGTATTGAGATTTTTCATGCATTTCATCCAAAAATATTTTGAACAAATATATATCCACAAGTATAGACAATCACCACAACAACTGCAGCAATGGTGGCTTTTGCTAATGTCACTGATAGGCTCACATGATATACATTAGCATAAGAGATCAAAGAATTTTTAAGTAGCTTAAATGTTTCATTCTTTTATTATTTTTACTCCATCCAAAACTGATATGAATTTTAATTATGTCTATAATTTAGCTATGAAGACTCTAGAAAAAGAACTTCTGAAGCATAATAAAAAAGTGATTCTTGGAGTTTCTCTACCAACACAGAGTGTTATTGTTCGTCTCTATACAAATACAGACCACTTCAGATTATCCAGAAATTTGGAGCTCAAATTTCAGTGTCATTGTTCCATAAAGACAATGTTTACATCCAATTGTTATGAAATTTCAATTCAACGTGGTTGGGGTAAGCCTTGATCTAATATTAATACCACACATCTGTTATCTAAAGCTTTCAAACTGAAGAAAAATGCTAACATATATTAACTTAATCATCAGGTCATGTTGTGACAATTTGTCATAATAAATGGACATATGATAGAGAAATCATCTCCGTTGAACCTTACTTTGAGTGCTTCAGAAAGGAATTTCTTCATAAAGTCATGAAGGGAAATGATGCAGATGAACAATTGGCTTTGTCTAAACTTGATGAACCTCTTGGGGCTTCTTCTATTCTTTCCTGTCATTATGAAAGATGTATCTCTGATCAGAGTGATTCACCTAGGGAAATATCTAATCAATCTTTAAGTGATCCTCTTTTATCTGTACTGCTTGATGCATTAAACTTATCCCCTGAAATAAATTTTAACTGTTTGGGTGTAAAAGTTTCTGTTTGTCTGAAAAATTTTACTATTTGCTTACAAGGTCCTAAAACACAGGTTGAAAAAATTATGGAAGTAATGAAGTCGGAATCTGCTAAGGTAATCAGAAATTATATTAATTAATGGTTACAATTTACTAACCTCTTTTTAAAAAATTATTGTATTCAAAATTATAATCCTTTGTGTTCCTTGATTTTACATGGATAAAAAGAAGCTATTATAAGTTAAAATTTAAAACTCAAGACATCTTTCCCATTGACCACAGACAGTCGATAAAAAAGAAAATGATACACTGACAAATCTTTCATATTTTTTTGGGATGTGGTACAGGGTTACCTTAGGACTGGAACCCGTAACTTGTTTGTTAAGATATTAGTAAGTTAGCAAATGTGTACAATTACTTAGAAATTATTGTTGATGTGCATTTTCTGTTATGAGCATTACTTATGTGTGTGGTATTATAGTATAAACTATGAAAAGAGTGAGTAAATTTAAATGAAAAAATCAATCAATAAATACATTTATAAACACTATACCTCCATATTACTCTTGTTTAAAAACAAGGTGATACCTTCTGTTCACCTTTTTTAATAATGAGGTATTTATTTATTTTACAGAAAGAGTAAATTGAATAAACAAAAGCTTGAAGTGCTCTTTGGAGTTTTAAAAAATGAATATGCCCTTTGCTCTAGTTTATTATTATTCTAGAATTACATGCCATGAAAATCTTATATTTCTTATTGAAAGTAAAAAGGTAATATTTTTTGTGCTTAATTTTTTTTATTTAGTTAGAACATTCTTATGAGATGACCCATTTTCTGAAGGCAAATACTGTACAGCAACAGATCAAGTTCCTAATTGCAAAACAAGATTTCTGTATCATTATAGATTCAGATACTTTTAATGTTATTGTAAAGGATCGCAATGGACATAAGGTAAAGTGAATACTTGAATTTTATATTGACTGTTGCTCAATGCTATTGCTAACTTAATAAAAAAATTTCTTATAAATTTTACAATATAGACTTAATGTAATTTTGGAAAATTTCAAAAACATTTAAGAAAAGTTTATAACCCTTTTATTAGTTATGTCTCAGTATATCTAAGTTTTTTAAAGAGAGTAAATTTAATCTTTAATCTGATTTTTTTTTAAAATTTGTATTACTTGATTTACTTGAAGGGTTTAATGTCACTTCAAAAGTCAATTTAGCGGTAATTTTAACCAATTCATGAGACTAGTTCCAATTTTTTGAGTTACAAAATATTTTACTCTAATTAAACTAATAGAAACTTACACAGGATTTTCCATTTACCAAGATTGAGTTAACAAAAACTAATGAATTAATAGAGAAATAGCTCTGCTTGAGCCACACTAAATGATATAAAGTAACATTTCGCCACCCTCAATGTAGAATATTTAAATTTTGTATATACAAAGTTGTTATTACATTTAAAAAAAACTAAATGGGAAGAAAAACAATAAAATATATTTAAAGATAAAACTTAAACAAAAAATGTAAAAGTAATTCCATTGATCACTCAAATATAAAAAAAAACATGAGCACCAAGCTTGCTGTTTACCTTCATTTATTTATTAAAAATTTTTCAGTTGATGTGGTTTATTATACTTTTTTCAATTTAGCAGTGCATAGATTAGTCCAGAATAATTTTATGACTTTTTCATGTCATAAATTACAAGAGGTGCTTTTATTATGCCCACGCTTTAATTTTTTAATACATCATAATTTCAATAAATGTTTGGTAAAAATAATTCTTCAGATTTCATTATTTCTAGATCTGGGCTTTTCATTTTGTATCTATGTACGTTAGCTCGTTAAGTTAATATCCATCTGATATATAAAAATAAGTAAAAATTGAAATAAATTACTTATGACACATAGGCCTAAGTTTCATAACCACTATTATTAAGTTGACCAACTTTCTCTTTTTTTTTTAAATTCTGTCCTCCATGAAAAGTGTCCTCTTTTTTACTTCACTTTCCAAAATTTTATTTTTTCCTTCATGTCATGTCCATCATTTAATTGTAAAAAAAAGGAACAATCTATTTATCTCCTCCTTTTTACTACAAAAAGTTGTTTATTTTACTATTATGTCAATTAGTTTTTGTATTTTGATTTTGAAAAAATTATATGAGATATTTCTGAACATGTCATATTCCTGTCCAAATCAAATCTACTTAAAATATTTATATTGATGTCTACTTTGACAGGTACAATTAAAAGATGTTTTGGTTCATAAGATATTTCCAACATTAACAAAAGTTTATGACAGAAATATGTTGGAGAAGTTGAAAGATGAAATAGAATACAATAATAAGAATTTGAGAGTTTTTTATAATTGTGAAGCTGTAGTCGTGTTTGGTGTAAAAGAACCTATTGCCGATGATAAAATTTTCCAAAACGTTACAGAATATATTACAGCATATTTAAAAAATGTGTTAGTTAACAGTTATGATGACATTGAAAGTAATCATAATGAACACCATGCTTCCAACAGACCTGAAAGTACACATGAGGAAGGGAAATTTAAAATCAGTATTAAATATCCAGGTTTGATTTCATTTTTAAATTCACCAGAAGGAAATGAAATTCTGACAAAATTGTTATCAAAGCACAAGTTATCATTAAATTTAGAAAAGAGCTATCAAAGTTCTCCTGACTTTAAAGTTGTGATTCTTAATAAAGCAAAAATTGGTTCATGTTTTATTCATCTGGTGCAAGGATCTATACAAGATGTCAATGTCACTAAGAAAATAATTTTCCTACCCACTAATAAAGGTAACAATATTTTTTGGTTTCGTGTTGTAACACTGTTTCTACTAAAATATGTAAATCTTTTTCTTTTAATTACAGTACAGGATTAAATATGTTTACTTTTTTTTTTTAAATAATTTTTTTTTTCATAAAATAAACTTACATAAAAGAAATATTTATGAATTATATTTTTTTTTATAATATTTATTTAATATGTATATATATTTGTGTCGGTGAGTGAGGTTGCATAGTATGCTTGTAACATCAATAATTTCAAAGAATAAATAACAGGGAAATAAGTTGTATATATGTTTATACTTTCAAGATAAAATTAATGGGTTTGTTTTTAATTGTCAAGACTGAGCAAGTATGTAATAGTCTCTGACAAAAACCCCCTATGACAAAAGCCAATAAACAACATGTTGTTTCTTATGTGTTATGGCACACACAAGATCCCCCCCCCCTCTCTGTCACATACTGCAGATTAGGATCCTTCAGATTAAAATTGAATTAAAATTCTGGAGAACTATATGGACTGTATTTTATTTATTTTGTGAATATTACAATTTTATTTTCTTTCCACTTAGCTTTTTTTTCCTACAAAAGACTGTAAATTTGGGGATTTTATACACAATTTATACCGCTTATATAAACCTTCATTTATCTGGCATATTAAACATCTGCTACACCTCAAGTCATGAGGTTGCCATCTTTTTCAATCTCTAACTGTACCACTGCAGAATAGGTATAATTTGTTAGTTATAGTTAGTAACTTTTGCCCGACCCTGTTTAAATGAAATTTTATTATTTCTTAATATTGTATCAAGAAATACAAAATTAATAGCTACTTTTCAAAAAGTCTTGTACACTGAAAATTTTAATCTCAATATACTTTGCATTCTTTTAATAGATTATTAGAATAACTTTATTGAGATTTCCACTCTCATATTTTTCCATGTATTTATATTATAAAAAAATTCTTTTAAAAATGCTTCACATTCTAAATAACAAAAAGTAATCAGGGCTAAAACCATATTGGATGACATATTTGTTACTAAAACTGTCTTAGCAATATGATTATAAATCATCCTGTTTAATAAAGCTGAATTAGGATATAGTTTAAAGTTGTCATATTTTTAATAAAACTGTACTGGGCCAAAGCAAGGGGAAGCAACCCAAAAACGTACCATGTATGCAAGCTTTATGGGCCCTGTTGCTTTCAAAATTTATTTTAATTTTATTGATTTTGCTGCAAAAGTTTAGGGATAGGCAACCAGAGGTGTCAACAACTTGCAGAATGGGGGAATAAATATTATGTAGAGCCTATATTAAAATAAAAGTATTCTAAATATTATAAAACATCTGTTATGCATTTACAGTTTTAGTTAAAATATAAAAATTTATAAAAAAAGTTACTGATATGGCTATAGAATTAACTTTTTATGAAAATTTTAAAATAAAGAAGTAACAGTTTCTTAATATAAACAAAACTATAAGACAATATATGAAATATATAATTTACACGTTTTATTGTTTAAAATATGATTAGTTATGTTAGAAAAGTATATTATTTATTATTTAAAATGCCAAAAATAATATTATTGTTGTCTTTCACCTTGAAACATGCTGACTTAAATTCTGCTTTCTCCCCCTCAATTAATAGATGGTGAGTGTCATTTAAAAGATGCTACATGTGCACTAGAATGTAATTTAATTTTACCACCCTGGAGGTCATTTGGGAAAGATTTCTCCGGATTGAGAAAAAGTCTTCACAAGTCAGTGGATGAAATTTTTCAAAATATTGACATTGGCAGTTACACAGATGTGGCTTTCTCAACTTCAGAAATCCATTCAGCTGAATTTCCCTTTCCATTAGATTTAATTGCAAATTGTATATTAGAAGCAATTAATCAGAAAAGATCAGCTTGGAACATATCAAGGTTTTGTAATATTTATATAGTCGAATCACGGTCTGGTGCTTTATTTAAAGCATTTCAGTATTTTATTACGAACATGACTGAACTTGAAGTACCAGATGATGATACATGGAGTAAAATATCTTATTCAGGTATGCTTTAGGAAAGTTTCACCTCCACAATTTTTACTTATGTAACAATCCTTAAGATGTAGACCAACTTTCTATTATTTCTGCTTCAATCTTTTTTTTTTTTGTATACACTTTTATTTAGCTGATGATTTAGTCTCAGACAAATCATGTAACTCAGTGTAACATGTTCCTGTTGAGCATAAGTTTTAATAATTTGAAAACACATTTGAGTTACTATCAGTTTGTCAAAACATAGACCCTTTTCTTAAGCCAAAAAAATGCTTTCCTCATAATGCCTGCATATTAACAAACAATGACTTAGAAAACTACTTGAAAAAATTTACATAATGTAGACATAAGAACCTTATATTTACTGTCATATCTCAACATCATTCCTGTTTGTTTAAACCTTCCATTTTTTTCCTACTACCAACCAACTATAACTGACCGAAAATGCTTCCAAATTTGTATTACATGTAGTTTGTCTCTTCCCCCCCCCCCCTTCCTTCCTAACCTACCTTTCTCAGTGATCAGTTCACAATAAAAGGCGGGCCTCTCAGTACACAATTAGCACTTTCATTGGCTGTATTAGCAAAGCTTCTTATTTCTTAATTTAGAAAACCTCTATAATTGAACGATAAAAGATTTTCAATTCAGTTTTTTTAAAATCAAAAATAAGTAAATCCTGACGATTTAAAGAAAACTAATTAGTCAAGATCGTTTTGTTAATCATAAAGGAGCGGCTAGCCAAGTTAGACAACTTCTGGCTCAATGATGCTGATGTCTATTCCGCAAAAAGAATTGTAACCACATATTAACATATCCATATACTACAAAGTATTTCATTTTATATATTTAGATTTATCATTCTTCCACTGGAATCACTATATTAACGAATGAAAACAATTTTTTTTAGGAATTTTCTAAACTTTGTGTGGGTGATGAAAAAGTATTGATGCATTAGGTATAATAGTTTTAAAATGATATTTAAGAGTGACGAAAAAATTCTGTTTTTTTTTTTAAATTAGTTTGACGGAAACTGCTAGAACAACCTTTTTCATTGCTAACACTTCTTTCCTAATTAAATAGTTTAACTTAATTTTTTATCAACAGGTGAAATTGTATATGATACTATCACAGCTAGGGTTGAGGTGCAGACAAATAGTGTAATTAAAGTAAGTGATAATTTTTCCTCTAAGTGCATTAACTAATGTTAGTGACCTCCAGAAGTCTAAAAATGCCACCTTATTCCTTGCAAAAAAATACTCAAGTGGTGAAAAATTCTGCCCCTTACTGGTGGCAAAAAAGGTGCCACTTGGAGTGGACAGCCTATTTACACCACTGTCTCAGTGGTTCCCAGTAATTACATGTTTTTACATGATATTTGAGCCCAACTCAAACTTTAAACAAAAAAAGGGTTCTCTGGAACTGGAGGAAATTTTTGACAATAATGTATTTTTAATGTTGCCCTCGATTTAGCTTTTTACCCTATAAGCCTTTTTACATCTGACAGCAGAGAGAACTTTTAAGCTTACTTTAGAGTGCTTACTCGCATATGGTTACTTAGGAAAAAACAATCAATTTCAATTTTTGAAAAATGTAAATTATTACAGATAATTTTTGGATGATGAAAAAGTTGAAGAAAAACACTCTTCATTTAATTACAAATGTTATATTTATGTAATGGATGTTTAACTAATTAAGACTGAATATTTAATAATAAAATTTAAAATGGAAAAAGTGTAATTAATACCACTATCCATAAACCAATTAATATATTTTGAAAAGATAATTGAAATTAATTATTCAGGCTTTTTAAAAAAAATTTCCTTAGAAATATTTTATTTTAAATAATGTACTTACTTCACTTAAAAATGTAAGACTACAAAAGTAATCTCTACCCTTACTCATTTTAGGAGAGAGAAACATAAATTAAAAATAATGCATATCACTTAAAGCAGTTTAAATGGCCTTTCAGAAATAATATTTTTTATAATAAAATGTTTTTTACCATTCAACACAAAATTTAAAGTCTGAAGCTGTAAAATTATAAAAAGGACTATAGAAAATCCATCTCGACCCTTGGGCTGAGAGCCCCTGGTCATCATGGTAGAAATATGAAAAAAAAAGGGAAATATTTTAAATTGTTCATTTTTTCATTGACTTTTTTGAAAATTTGTGGTCTTAAAGAATGTTTCTTGTTATCATTTCTCATTCCTGACATATTTCAGACAGCTTTCACATCTGTCTCAATCATTTTATATTTTTATTTTCTTTGTTAACTGTTACGTATATTTTTAATATGCTCACCAATTATGTAATGTTTACTTTTCTGGCTAATATATAAAACAGAACTCAGTGCAGTACACAATATGACAAATACTTTATTATAACTATAATACAACTTTGCTTATATAACGATCCCCTAACTACTTCTATTATAACAAACTACTTAGATCTACCTATGTCTACTCTAAGCCTGTCAACACTATTCTCTACAACATCTTTCTCTCATCTAATGTCTATTGCCTACTCTCTACTGCATAGTCTTTGCTGTACTGAATATTAACTTATTGTAACTTAACTTTATAAAGGTCGGTGGGTAGGGGGTGATCACGCTTGCTATGCATGTGTCATTACGGGCAACAAAGTAAGTTGGGAGCTTGGCTTGACCATGACCTTGGTTACGTAATATGGTCAAGTAACATGGGTCACTCCTTTGTGAGGGAAAGTTTCACCTGTCGGTGTAGAGAGGGGGCGGAGAAGGTGGGGGTAAATTTTAAACATTAATTAACATACCCCTTTTTTTCTGTAAGTTGTTTTTCTGAGTACTCAACTTCCCACTGTTCTGAAGTGTTAATGCCAGAATGTCGAAATTCATTTAATTAGAAACATTTTTAAAAAAAATCAAACAAATCTCAGAAGTATGTGCACTAGGGTTTGTTGGTTTTGAAAAACCTGCTGCAAAAAATGGTTCTTCCGAGAATTTTGAAGTATTCAACAACCTCTTTTTCCGTGTTTTAAAAACTTGTTTTTTTTAAAGCCTAGAGTGCTTAGATTTACTAAAGATAAAAATGTTCCATTCATGCAAAATAAAAAAATAAACAAATCCACTATGTAAAGTGAAATATGGCAACACTGTTTGACATTCTTATACACTTCCTACTAAGTCCTGCCCTTTGAACCCAAGTTGATAATGCCAAGTGTCAGCGTTAGAAAGTGAAACTATATAATACTTAAAGTGTTCTTATTTACCCTTGTTACCAGTATCAAATTATAACATGGAGTTTTAAATGAAACAGAGCAACCTTCATAAGTTGCAGTTAACTGGTTCACAGGCGATTTGAGGATAGTGGGGGAAAAAATAATGCTTAATTGCAAGTCATCCTTTCCCTAGTCAGGGACAGTGGGCTATGATCAAGATGTGTGAGTTAAGAATTTTAAACTATCATAGAATCAAGGAAAGTTTATTTAATAATGATCTTGTTAGGGGTGGAAAGCCTGAATTTAAATTTGCATACCATTGCTTTAAAGAGGGCTGGTTTATGTTTTGGATCTGCTCATCTCATTATAAATAATAGACAGTTGGCTGATGAAGCTCCTACAGTTACTCAGTTAGCTGAAATATAAATCCCAATGAATAGAATAGAAAAACTAAACTTGCAGTTATTTAGAGATGGGATGAAAATGTAAGAATTTTTAACAGTACTCCGATTGAGAGAAAAATATTCTTACATCTAGTTTAAATTTGCGCTTTTTGTAAAAATTTGCTCAAAACTCAGCCCGAGTCTGTCTTCAACATTACAGAGCATTTCGCACATATTCTGGCAATTTTGTTACTGAATCAAAGACATGTTTAAGTAAAAAATCTGTTCCCATTCCTTGTTTTTCAAGTCTTATTTTCTGTGGAAAAATCAGACAGATGTATTTGTATTTCTTTTTCAGTTGTTTTTCTTTTACGTTATGCATTATTTTTTTATAAGGGTATTGATATTTAACATTTTTTTTTTTTGCTTTTGACTAATATCATTAAATATTTTACTGTTGTTTTTTTTTATCTTTTTATAACTCTTAAATATTAAATACATTAAAAGTTTAGCAAAAAGTATAAGTATTTACCTCCTTAATTTTTTTTTTTTTTGAGAAATTGACCTTTAAAAACATTTTTTTTCAAAAGTCTTTTTTTTTTGTATATCACCTTTTTGACTGATTTAGTTGTATCCTAGTTACACTGTAACACCTTATAAACAAAGACTAATTTAATTACTAATGTGAATTGCTTATCAGTAAATCCCTCATCTAGGAAGATAAAAAAATTGAATTTTTTTTACCTTGCTTTTATTGCAATGATCTAAATATGAAACATTATCTATCTGTAGAAAAGAAATTGTTTGTACTGCTATCCTGTGCATCCCAGTTTGAATTGGTCCAGCACACCTGTCATTGATGAAAAATTATGTTGTAATTACAAGTTAAAAGATTCTGTAAAGCATTTTAAAAGTAAAACTCAATCAGGATTGCTAGCTGAGAATATTTGTCTCATTAACTGTTTTGTAAATAATGCCCCTGCATTATTATATAGTATTCCACCATGGGGACCTGATTGTCACAAGGTAATTTTTTTTTTCCGACTGTAGTATTATAGAGAATCCTAATTGATATTTTGAATTATTGAATTAAACTTACTTCTTGGAGAATGATGTGCTACATATAAGATTTCATTGTATCCATAACATGACTAGAGTAATTTTAATAATTTCAGAATCACTATTTCTGAATTCTAAATTATTTAATTACACAAAATCATTTTTCAGGCTATTCAGGTCGCTTTCATTTCCTGCCTACAAGAATGCAGTAAATATAAAACTGTTTACATCGTTCCTCCTGGTTTGCATACTACTCCAAAGTTTCCTAAGGTTTATCTAGCTCAGACTGTCTGTAAAGTTCTACAGCAGTTAATGATAGAAAATAGATCCCTGACAGAGAAACGTGTAATAATGGTTGTGAATGATACAGAATACAAAAAAGTAAGACATTGTCATTGTTTCTGTTAGAAAAAATTAGGTATACAGTGAAATTTCACATATTCAAGTTTCATGCATTAAGCATTTACACATTCATAATATTAACTTTAAGACCTCAAAATTGTTGAAAACCCCCACTGAATTATATCTACTTAATTTTATTAACTGGTACTCATTAAAATAACTAAATAGAGTAAATAAGGTTATAAACACCATAACATAGATTAGCTGTATTGTCTAAATCTTTGACATAGGATACTGCAAATTTTATCAGAGCTTATATAAATTACTAACTCGATGACTGAATCATGGTTAACCAAATTGGGTAAGAAATCTGAGGAAAAGATGCAGTTAGCAGACTATACTTGAGATTTTTGGAGAAAGTAAAGGCGGCTGGGCATTGTACAAGAAACACAATCTTATAAAAAAAGATGTGCCTACAGAAACATTTTAACTCTACTTCATCTGACCCGATGATATGTATAGGCATTATAAGGGAAATTTTACTTTTTACTTTACTCATCATTTGACAATCTTAAAACATTTACAATGAGTTTGAAAACTTAACTTAGTCATGTTAACCTTTCATTGTAAATGTTATAAACAAAAAATAAGTTTGTTCATTAGGGTAATGTATATTTAAATGTTTAGGTTCTTATTTTTTTTAAATTCTGTATTCTTTTTCATAATAAAAAAATTTATCCAAATATTACATGTAAAGAATAACTTAATATTATTTCTTTATAATTTCACGTTTTATAAATTTCCTATGTTGTCTGTTTAATCCTGTAAATTTTGCTATTTTTTCCAGGCTTTTGAAAAAGAACTACAAAAATACTTTGTACATTCTGACAGAAAAAAACACACTTTTATCAGTAAGTATCTATCTCATTACTAAATTCATTTATGAACATTTTTCTTTAAAAAAATTGTCTTTAAAATTGAAACTGCATAAATACTTTTAAAATTCTGACAAAAAACAAGCTAATTAGGTCATTTATTATCTAATTTTCATTTATAATTATTATGAACAGATAATAATATTCTTTAAAATTGAAACTAAAACATTTCATATTGGTTTAAAATATCTATCTAAATATTCCACATTTTAAAAGCTCCATTTACTTAAGCTTGCATGCTAAATTATATACTTTTTTATTAAATGATCATTTTGATAATATAGAAGACGTAGTGGGCTTTTACTTTTTATTTTTATTGTAGGCTTCCAGACAGACAGTCATTCAAGCAATGAATTTATAATTGAAGGAAATTCAGAAAAACGTCTCAAGTCTTTTGAGTGGGATCTTTGCAATAGATTAAATCAAATCATGGACAAAAATTATATTGAAATAAGACTCAATAAAAATCAATCAGTTATGTACAAGGTATTCTGAATTTTTAATTTTTTTATTCTGAATTTGAATTGCATTCTAATTTTTTTTTCTTTATTTATTCTTTTATTATATTTTAGGATCTCTTCAAAGATACAGAAGACCTAAATGTTCTGGTTAAAATAAAAGAGATTTATAATGAGCAAGGTTCATCAGTGGGATCAAAATTTAAAGGTGTGAAGACTTTAACAGGATCCATACTTCAGATTAAAGCATTCAGAAAGCAATGGATTGAAGATATAAATGTTTTTATGGCTGAGATAGCTTCTAATATTCCTAGACAACACCAGTTGAATGCATCAAGCAATGATTTAGATAACAGTGAAGATGATGAATGCTGAAATCTAAATTAGCGAAAAATGCCGAAATGATTATAATTATACATGTAGTCTGTATTTAACTTCACTTTCTGTCTTCAATTCTTGTAACTCAATTTTGGACCTGTTCTTGTTTTGTTTTAAAATTTTGAGTAATTTTATTCACATATTTTAAAATTCTGAAGGTTTTAATTGTTATGAAAAAAATGAAAGTGGAAAAAAAAATAGAATTCGAAAATGATACAAAATTTTGCAACTGAGTTCAGCCTTTTTTAGTGGTATATAGATTAATAAAGCTGAAGTGTGCCACAAACAAAGCAAAGTTTCATTCTTTTAAAACTGCAAAGTATACAATAAAAAAATATATTAAAAAAAAAACATGAAGCTTTTATTAAAATATACTAAAAAGTAAAATATAATTCCTCAGATTCTAATAATATTTATAGCATTGATCATTTCTTAAAATAATAGTGTGAGCACCATTTAGCCACCTCTTGATGTTATAATTTAGTGCATACTGAAATTATTAAAATTAAATTTCTTGGCTTGTATTTCTGAGTTGAATACAATATACAGTGAAATGTCGCTATAACGAAATTGACGGGGACTCGAAATTCGTTCCTAATACTGAAAATTTGTTACACTGAAGCGGGGGGGGGGGCGGCTTAATATGTGGATAAAGTTCATTTGGGTATCAATGCAAATATATTGTGGCCTTTTGCAAATTTCTCCAAAGGTATTCAGCTAAAAATGTTAAATTTTCTTTCCGTTTATTTCTTATTAGTTTAGCTACTAATTTAGCTTTCGTTACTTACTGCTAACGGTCATTGAACTAAGGGGCGTAACTCATTTATTTTTGTAACAGTTATTCAACATGACTTACTCCCCTTAATATATAAGACCCATGTGCAATGTGCCTATGACGGCTCTTATATTGTCTCATCTAGTAAACAATGAAATAATGTATATATTTATAAAAAACATGTATGTTTATTTTTTTTAACTAGAATCAATTTTATTACCATTAGACAAAAAGTATAGTTATATCACAAAAAGGTCAAATAAATCACTCTTTTATTCTTCACATCCTGTGTTATTAATTAAATACCTGTACCGGCCGTTCGTTAACATTATTGATTTTTTTTTAATCCCGCGAGCGTGGTTGTCCTATGATGTCTTTGCTCTTTCTTCTTCCTCCCTTCCCACCTAGCTAAAACTCTCATCCTTCTTCCACCCCCCCCCCTTCCCGGTTCGTTGTTACATAATTGTGCCCGCCGTAGCTCGGCTGTCTCATGACGACTTAGCCCTCTTCCTCTCCCCTTTCCCAACCTTGCTAAAACTCTCATCTCATCCCTTCCCCATTCGTTGTTACGTAATTGTGCCCCCCCCTTCCCGCTGTCCCAAGACGACACTTGACTAAGCAACGCACGTGGTGGAATTAATTTTTACTATCATCATCAACAGAGGTTAAAGGTTACAATAACATCTTGCTCCTCTCACACTCCCCCCTCCCATTACCTAGTAAATGTAAATGTCGTTGGACTCAAGTTGACTTGAAATTTAGAAATTTGCCGAATTAATTTTTTTTTATTGGTAAGAGGTTAAAATTAAATAGCGGCAAAACGGCTATTTTTTCGCAATACTGAAAAAAGAAATTCGTTACAACGACACTTTTTAACAGATGTTATATAAGCGATGGGGAAGGGGCGAAAAAGAAATTCGCTGTACTGAATAATTCGTTACACTGACGTTCGTAATAACGACATTTCACTGTACTGGACCTAATATGTCTTTACATCTCTATATATAACTGTAAACTGCAGTATTTCTGTCTCTTGTTCATGTCCTAAAAATAGATCATGTACTAAAAAATAATCACTAGCATTTATTTATCAAGTGACATAATTAAATATTTCTTTCACTATTTTCTATTCATACTACAGGTATAACATAGTCAAGAAATAAAAAAATGTTTTTTACCCAGTTATAACTTATATAGTTAAAGTATGCTCTACTCTAAAAAACTTATGATAAGTTATAAGCGTTGAAGGGTAAAATGTAATTTGTAATGGATGAAATGTAGAATGTCTCTACACACTTTCTGGTACAAGCTTTAAAAATGTCTCAATTATCACCTGGCTCTCAGACTTCACACACAATGCTGGGTACACTGCTAGTTGTTTGATAAATAGAAAAGAAAAATAGATAAAACACTTAGATCTATAGAAGAGCACCCACACTTTTTTATTTGTGTTTAATTCCACTTTCTAAGGAAATGTTTTTTACTTTTCAGCACATTTAAATGAAAGCTTATTTCTTTTTGGTAAAAATCATTAATTAATTGTGATTAAAAAAAAAGTAGAAATTCTTTATAATATTCTTTATAATTTGATTAAGTCTTCAGTAACAAATATTATAATATAATATTTACATCTTCGATCACAAAATATTATTGCTATATTGAAAATAAAAAGTAGACCCATTTCATATTGTATATCCTTACTTAGAAAATTATGGTCAATATTAAGGTGGTTTAGTTCTAGATGTCTGTAGTGGTTTAACTTCAGCTCTAGATGGCTATTTTTGCAAATACATATATATGATATATGTACAATGTTAACTATCTTTGATGATAAAGCTTTTTTGACCTAAAAAATCCTTTGCCATCAGAATTTTCTTATGTTTGTAATAATTTATTTATAAAACTAATATTGATATAGTACATACATACAGCTTCAGGATCCTAATTAATATATGTTATTAAGGTATATTAACTTACTCAAAAGATTTCAAAGCAAGTTTGCATGGTCAAATCAGCTACCAAGTTTCTGATTACTAACATTAACTCATTCAACATTATTGCATCTGGCTTTTCCTTGCTGACTAGCATACTTGATAATGGATTGTTTGACCATTTATTTTATTTTATTCTATTTACTTGATTTCAGAAAATATTACAAAAATCAGAATTGAAGGAGTTCAAGTAGCTATTACAGAAGGGGGATTTTTTCTTACTTTTACTTTTTTCCTGTTAAATTGCTTGGCAGTATTTAACCTCAAAACCGGTCTAGCTGAAAATCAGTGTAGATTATGCAGAAGTATGAAAATTAATATACCATTGATAATTTGCCTCAAACATGATCAAATATTGAGAATTTTATATTTAGGCTATTTATATCTTTTGTTCATTTTCTTTTAGTTTTTTTTTATTATGTTATATGTCTTAAAATTTTGAAATACAATTGTAAAGTTTATGTTAAAAAAATATCATTTAAGGAGAGGGAAGGATGGTTGAGTGGCAGAGAGCACTCAGCTGTTGACCTGAGAGTCCTGAGTTGAATCCTCAGGACCATGTGAATATTTCTAGGTCCCTCAAGTTCACTCAACTTAAGTTGGGAAAGTAAAGCTAATGACACAATCCCTTTACAGGTTACAGAAACAGATGAATTCTATGCTTCATCTGCCCTGATGACCCTTCAGGGCTAAGGGAACTTTACTTTTATCATTCAAGAACAATTTTAGTACAATAGACTCCTGACTAACTGGCCAGCGAATATCTATCCTCTGTATTATCCAACCTGGTAAAAAAAAAATTCTTAGATAAATTTTGACTCTCATATTCTGTCATAAAGCTTAATATTTTTTAAGGTCATGTTGCCAATTCAATTATTAAAAAAGTATTAAAATAATCCCTTTGAAGCTTGAAAGTATTACTAAGTACATTACTGAACACCTTCAATATATTACCAAAAAGAGTGGTAAAAATGGTTTAATTATTAGATAAAAATTATTTATAAAACTGTCAGTGTCAACAGTTGACTTGTGGCATTTTTTTTTATTCAAAAAAGCTTTCTTTTGCCCATTTATATGGCCTAATCAATTATCAAAGAACATTACAATAAGTTAAACATTTTTGCAAGTGTTAATCCTACCATTTGTGATGTTTAGTACATTTTCAATTTATGTGCATTCTTAATTTACATTGTTTGTGTTTGTATTGATTTAGTTACACCTTATAAAATTTATCCTAAAATGTGTGCAGTATTGTATTTTTTGTCTTTTTTCTACATTACATTAAAAATGTACATAAGAAAAGTTAGAATGTATAGTACTCCAGCCTGTATGGCTGTAACTTAGGTAATCAGCTGCACACCCTTTTGCCTTATCAGGTCAGATATCAAAACCAATTCAACTTCAACTTTGAATGTGTTGAAAGCATCATAAAACAACTATAAGAATTATTATTATTTTCAAATTTTAATAATTTCTTTAAGTTGTTTTAATTTGTTGATTTTTAGAAGATAATTTAAAGTTTGTTTTAAAAAATTGTTGTCATGAAAATAAAGTCTTGCAGTTAGAGTCTGGTTTATTATTTCTGTATTCAAATTCATATGTTAATCACAAGCATTCGTTGTTATCACTTGCCCAGTAAACATTCTCTTTCTCAGATGTTAGATTGATTTATATGTTAGGTATTTATTACAAAAACACTACTTATAATTGAAATACAAATATTTTTCATTAAACTAATCATACTAAACTATGTTTTAGCATCTTTATCACATTTTAAATTAGTATTACAACCTCCTGCCTCACAAATAAATACCACAAAGTTGTTTATATCATTCTGCCTCGCAGACAATCATGCATCATTATACCGTGGCACATTATGATCATATCTAATGTCAAAACCAGCAAATGATATATTTCCCACAGTGATGATAATTAATACACTTTTCTAAAATCTATTCTTAAATATTTTGTATCTATAAAAGTACAAGAGTTCGAGACAATACATTATCTATAAAGTTATTTAACAGATGCCTAGGAACAGGAAGGTTAACAGCAGGATTGTAATATGACTTAGAGGGAAGGGGATAAATAAACTCATGACTCTGGCTTTCATCTATGGACTGAATGTAAAAGAGTTTGAAAATAATTTTGTCTGAAAAACCTACCAACACCTTTAAGATAGGGAAAAAATGTGTCAGCAAAAGTAATCAATAACAAGCATGTATGCTCAATATTTAATGAATCCATGGCATAATGAAAGATCAACAAAGACAAAGTACCAGTAGGCAATAACTACATAACTTATAACCAAAAACTGGTACCAGATAACAATTACTGAATTAGCACTAATATATTTAAACAAGCAATTAAGCCTGTTCCATTCTGGACACAGGACGTGTTAGAGCATTTTCGTATTATGTATCAGTACGTATGCTATCTTTCAGTAAATATTTGTAAATTTTGTAAATGTTTATAAATTCAATTGTGTAATGCATATATCTGAAAAAAAAATATTAAAAAGACGTTTTCTTATATTAGAAAACAAAATTATTTTCTCTTAAATCTAACTACAAGTGGTTTGTGGTTACTGAAATAGGACTCATAATTGAAAACATTCGAAATTATAGTCATTTAATCGTCCGAAAACTCCGTCAATTGTTGCATAGCTCTGATACTTTCAATTAAACTCAGAACACAAGCTTACTATTTCATTTGATGAGTTTCTTAATAAATCTTGGTGAAACTACGTGCTGCAGTATTTCGCACCAAATGAACGGGCTATTGAACGTACAAGGTCCTTATATATAATATATAAGCCCCTTAGGAGCCCTGAAGCCCGGCCCTCAGAGGTCCTATCGCGAAATGAACTTTTGATGTACACATGGCAGGCCAAGACCTACAAAATGATATATGCATCATGGGTCTAGGACTTATAGTTGCTGAGATATAGCGCTCCTTTATTAATATAGCTTATATAGTAAAAAAAACGGTACTAAGGCCCCTTTTACGGCCCTGAGAGGTCAGATCGCGAAATGGAAAAAAGTCATTTCTTGGCAGGCCAAGACCTACAAAATGATATATACATCATGGGTCTAGGACTTATGGTTGTTGAGATCTAGGGTGATGACAGACAGATAAAACGGGGACAATAGAGCATTTTTTTTTTCGAAAATGCTCTAAAAAAATGTTTACCCAAACCACACAAATAATGCGAGTACAAATATTTTTGAAAATGGGTGATACAAGCATGGCTAGCATAGCATGCTAAATGTTGAGTTACCCTACTACAACCATTGGCATTGCCAAGGGATTTTGGTATTAGGCTGACTTGGACGACTTGGTTACTAAAAACTTAAAGGAATATAAAGCGTTGACCTATAAGAAGCTATACTCTGCACCAAAAAAATCTGCAGCAAGGCAATGTTGTTGTTCCTTAATCGTGTGTATTATTTATCAATTTACACAATTGACAAGCCAGATAGCCAAATTACTCGACGCTTTATAGTCATTGCGAAGAAATGTATTTTTTGTTTTAAACTGTATCCTGGGAGTATCCAAGGAAGTAACGACAGGTAAAAGCAAACTTGCATATCTCTTAAAAAAGAGAGTGACTAATTGTTTACAAAAGGCACTTGTTACTCGACCCTCTAGAGGGTCGACTACTAGCATATGTACGGTCGACCCGTTAATAATTTTCCGGGGATTTTCGCGCAAATTGATATCTATCTCTATCCCTAACCCTATCCCTAATCCTGAAAAAAAAAATTCTGAAAAAAAAAATAAATTTATATATGTCATGTTCCTTATACCCTAATATAATGGTTTATCTGGTCTTCTAACAAGTGCGTTTACAAAATGACAAAGATTATGATTGTTTACATACATTGCATTACATTTGAAGTATAAATGCCTCAAAGTTTTTTGTTTTTTTTAACGTTTTATTTTTGTTAGATATATTCAGGAAACCAGGAAAAATTATGCTAATAGTAAAAATTGTTATAAACAGAATTTGTCATGATATTACCATTTTTTATTTTTTATTGCTTACTAACAACTTGAAATTGTTTGGAGCGGAATTACTGTTGGATGAGCCAGGTTAATTTTTTTTTGTTGCTTTATTATTATTATATTTATATGATTACTTTAAAAAATAATTAAAAGAAAATGCCTTGCATAAAAAAGTAAAAATACACGTACTAAAGATGATTAACTGGACAAGAGATTGTATCCATTTAGTTTGATTCACACTAAGACTTAGTGACTAAGTCGTCTAAGTTGACAAAGTCTAAGACGGTAATCCTTTGAAATGAGTCAAATGACATATGAAAGAACCATTTATCTCATGGGTAGACTGTCGTTAACAATTACCAAGAGATGTTACGCTTTACAATATTAACATGGTAAAAGGCAAGTATTTTTGTAAGCACCCCCTCCATTTGGGCTTTATATTTAATATTTTGATATTAAATAATATTTCATCCTATGTATAATATAGGATATATTATAAATGATTAAAAGCTTAAAAGGGGATAGCAGATTTTTATGTTATAATAGTTTCATTTCAGTTTTAAAAAATAGGTTTGCTATAATAAAATTTGAATTTGCAATTAATTGGTTTAATAAACTAATTACCACTATGACCATGGGACAGTTAGTAATGCCCTTACGACTTAACGCCTCAACCATATATTACATCATTATTCCCATTAAAGCATCTTGAAACTATAAACCATAATAAAGTACAAATGAAATTTTCAAGATGTTATATCAAATCTGAATTTAATTCTTTCTAAAATTTGTTAAATAACAAATTGTTTGAATTTTTTCTCTTTTATAAATCATTAAAAATTTTAATCCATTCCTGAATGCCATAAACTCCAGTTTTAAAAAAAAGATTTTGCTGCAAAAAAAAAAACAACTTGATTTTTGTATCAACTGTAGAAAATATATATAATGGGAAATATACTAAGAAGCTAGTTATTTAAAATAAAAATATATAAAACAGAATGAGATCAAAGCTTAAATAATTCTGTAAAAGTCATTGATTTTTCTTTTAAAATGGTTGCAGAAACCAAGTTGGTAGAGTTTTGGGGTCTATGCATCATTGTACTTTCTTTTGGAAGCTTGTAACAGATTCAGAAATATCATTGCAGAACTGTAAAATCCCCAATAACCTTTTCTATTTTTGTGTTAATTTTTTTTTTAGATTACAAAAATATTTTGTATGGAGGAGTTTGGAAACATGTTGTTTTTGAGCCTTCTCAGAAATCAGACGATGTTAAAATGGCTAATGAGGTATTTTTACTGTTTTGTTTGTTAAAAGAAGTAATTTCAAGTTATTTTAAATATGAATTATAAACTGATAATTTTTACATTTTGTACAATAATGTACAATAAATTTCATGAGTTGGATATAGTACATTGTTTATAGCATTAAATTTATTAAAAAAAATAACTTTAAAAGTACATTTGTAGACATTCTTTAATGTAGACATTCATGTATTTTTCTCCTTTTCAGGTCTCATTTAAATTTGTTTTTAGTAGAACAATTCATTCTGACTTAAAGAATTTCACTGTCAGTTGCATTACAAAAGCTGTAAGTTATTCTACGAACTTTGTTTTTATTACAAAATCATGTATTTGAATAAATAGCTAAATTTTTTAATTTAATTTAGCTCAGGGTGGGCAACTGCAGGCTCAAATGCAGCAAGTGACCTTTTAAAAGATTTTTGCAGCCTTCATAAGAGAAGCAAAAATAGTGTTGTGACACCTTTAAACCAATCATTAATGTGCATACAGATGCATCAATACACACAGTGCCAACATATAGTTTTCCAATCTCTCTCCTTTAGCTAACACGTTCAGTGATAGGGTGTGGGGGGAGGAGAAGAGAGAGCACTGCCTTGCAAAAATTATTAATAGCTAATGAACTTCCTACCCATTGCATCTCATTAGCAGTGCCACCACAAGACAGCCAACTAGGACATTTTAAATGCAGATCTAGATATTTTTAGCCATCTAGATATAAGTAAATGGTACCTAGATAATATATCTATATTTTTTTTTAGTTAAATAAAATAAAGTGATTATTGAATATATTATGAGGTATTTCAAGATACTTTACATCTCTATCTTAATTATTCTTCATGAAGAAAAGTTGGCTAGTTGTTTCACCATCTTTCCTCAATTAACATTGCAAGCTTCCTATTCCAGCAAATTGTGCAGTAGCAGCCCTCTTCTAAAAAAAAATAGTGGAAAGTAGAGGATGAAAACAGACGGTTCAATTATAATGGGATGTTGATTTCTATAAAATTAAAGGAGGTAAATCAATAATGTGCAGCGCTCCAACGCCAAGCAACATTGTGACAGCTGTTAATGCTTTAAATGTGAATTAAAGAAATTAACCATTTGAAACTTGAAATCCAATCATGCCAAAAAGTCAGCAGTGTTCAAATCTACTTCCAACTGTCCTCTGGTGGAGGTGACATATGGAGTTGCCTTTCTGTTAGGTGCTGTGAGAAAATCATATGCAAATGCTGATTTATTCAAAGCAAGTCCTCTGGAAGTTGTACAGTGTCTGGATCCATCATAGGTTAAAAAATACAAAGACCTATCTCTCTCTTGATGAACGCTGGTGGGACTAGAGCATGTTGCTGACATAGTGCAACAATTAAATGAGGTATGTAATCAGCCTGGTGTCCTATTCTGTTGCATTAGAGAAGTCATGTTATGCCACCGATAGGTTGATGATCTTTATTCGCACCAAAAAAGCATCTTAAGAAATCCACAGAGTTACTAGCTCTTTCTAGCTTGCATTCTACAGATTGTGCAGTCGACATCCTCTCAGCATTCAACAAGACATGCGCTGACAAGGACTGGACCTAAGAAAGCATATTGGAGTATGCAATGATAGGTCGGTAGCTTTGTAGGATTTCTAAAGTAACAGCTTCATGTAAAACTCATTGAGATTTCCTTCTTATTAATTCATTAGATTATTCATCAAAAAGCATGGTGTCCACTGTCTGCTGTTTTTAACAGCAACATGGACAGCACCATAGAAGAAGCCATTTCAGTTGTCAATTTCATGTCTGCATGTGCCATTTACCATCATCATTTCAGAATGTGACATGATGATGATTTAACTGAGAAGGAAGACATTTTCAAACATAAAAAGGTGAAGTCATATAACGAATCTTTGAGCTGGAAGACCAGATAAAACAATTTTACATCTCAAAAGTTGCAAAACATCAGTTGAAACCTTGCATTCCTTGGAGATCTTTTGCAATATTTGAATAATTTGTACACACAGTTTCAAGGAAAAAAAAAACTATGACCAGTAAGCACTATCAAAATGTTCATGTGTAAACTAAAACTGTTTTAAAGCAAGTTTGAAAAAACAATTGCTTTCTGACCACTTTCCTCTTTTGCTTGATTAAACTACCAAACACCTAAATGCATGTGTGCGAACTTTGACGTTGTCTTCACTTTTTACATAGTCAATATAAGACAAGATTCTCTGACTACCATCAGGACAAAGATAACCTGCACTTATTCATTGAGCCAGATTTACTGGATCCCAAAACTGTGCCTGATTTGTTTCAAATGGAACTTCCAGAGTTCAGCGAAGGTAATATCTCTCACCATGCGCTGACACAGCAACCATTTGATTTAGTTTCATTCTGAAAAAGCACTGTTCAGTTTATGAATCTTCACAGTCATACTGACAGTATACTTACTTGCTTAAAACATCACATTCATCTGTAAAAGTACTTTATCACACATGAGGTATTTGAAGAGTGATCAATGCAAAGTGCTCACAAACACTTGTTTTCAAGGCCACAGAGTCTTCAAATAAGCTGGCTGAAAAAGAAAAATATATGTCCCTTAATTTATTTTTATCTGATTATGCAAGGTTTATATGCTTTAATGGATTGTATGCAGCCTTGATTGAAACAGTAGTTGTAGTAGAAATGAGGATAATTAAATTGTTTTCCTTCAGTGTTGTGGATCTATTTAAACTGGCTTTAGACTGTCAAAAGGTTGCATACCTCTAATTTAGCTTCATATTTAAAATTAATAGTTTTTCTTTTTTGATATAATAACCAGCAGTAATATATTCAATATGACAACAAATGTTTAATTTTTTTATAGTTGAATCAACTATATATTTTAATATTTGTAAATATTTTTGTAAGCATAGTTTGTGTAATTATTTTATACATTTATATATAATTATTGACAGGACCTTTGGTACAGTGAATCAGGCTACACTCCTCTTGTTTTTACAGAGCTTGTTGAAAGCTATAAAGGTCATGAAGTTCCTGTCTCTGTCCCACTATCATACGGAACAACCTACAATATAGAAGTCCAAGTTTTTACAAATGAATCAGTGAATTTCCATTTTATAACACTAACTAAGTCCAAAGAGCATGAACGTTTTTTTGTATACTCACACTCTTTTCGAGGTTTCGATGATGTGGAGGTGGAAATGAGAAACAGGTACAAATCACTGGCTCATGTAGATAAAGATAAAATAGGTTTAAACATACTGTCCTGCCTGTGCAGAAATAAACAACTTTTACTGTATCCTGCTATTGATCAAGTTGCCATAGTCAGTGATGCAGAGTTTAAATGTAAAATTGCTGCTGCAAAAAATGTTAGAGAAAACTGTATCCAGAAATATACTATCAAAAGTGAGTTGTCTAACAAATCTGAATGTGCTGCTTTTAAAGTCATGACTTTTAACATATGGAACTTTAATACTTATTACGGAGACAGTTTGGATTATCCTGCTAGATTGGAAGCCATTGGTAAGGTAAATAGTGAGACTCTTTTTTAAGACTTAGTATTCCTTATTATTAAGTTATGGATCATAAATTTGTTATACATTTTAGTAGCAGTCTGAGTATTATTAAATGATACCTTTTTTAATTGGCATTTAAATAATTTAGTAAAAAGTTAAAAAGAAATATATATATATGTATATATATATATATATATATATATATAAGTAGTAAAATATATACTAAACCTATCAATCAAAATTTTAATTTATGCACTGAAATCACATTTTATCGTGTTTGGATCTCAAAATAACTTACGAATTCAAGTGTAACCCAATTGTGTTGTGCTCCAACACAGCTTAAATTGAAGTACTAACTTAGTTTTCAGGCACATCAGCATCATTTGATTTCTTAGTTGGTTTTAAATTTATTTTTTGATTCAGCATAAGTTTAAATAAGAAAGATTCTTTCTGGTAAAAAATATCAAGAATTGCTGAAATAAACAGTCAAACCTCATTTTATGAGAATAATTTGTTCCTGAAAGTTACTTGTAATGCAATGCACTTGTAAAGCAAAGCAGTTTTTTTTTTCACAAGAAATGATGGAAACTCTGATGATTTGAAAAAAGAAAATATTCATATGTATAATAATAAACTACAATTATTTTTTTTTAAATGTAATGTAACTGAATTTATTAATTATTGTGTAGAACATATTCAAATTTAACTAATGAAATCTTTTGGCTCACCATAAACTTTTTTTTGTGTGGCTTTAACAAGGAACCTGTCTTATTATCTTTGTTTTTGCCTCCTTTTAAGTATTTAGGGGAAAGGTGATTCATTACTGCTACAGTCTTAGTCCTAGTGTTTATTTTTTCTCTAAATTGTGCACTGTTTTTCATTTTTTACACATTTTCATTTTAAGTGAGGGATTTCTTGCTCCAACAGTAGTTACAACACTAAACTAAACATTAAAGGCTCAGACAAATTTAGATTATAGAAATGAAGCACACTAAGACACAGCATAAGAGAAATGAACTGTTTGCTCAATAGTGATCACATGATGCATTGATGCTTGGCAGGCAAAGCAGCATATCTACTCATTCTGTATTCTCCCCATCTCTCCCTGTTCATGCTGCAAGACATTGCTTGTTAAGCAAGTTAAAATTGATTTAAATTTTTGCTCATCTGCTATTCATTCATTGAGCAAGTTTTGACTATACTTTTATTATTTTCTCCTGAACTTTTCAATGTTGAAAGTCTTTTCTTTATGAAACTAAGGTTTGCTTGACATGAACAATACTTCATGAAATAATTGGTATTTCAATTATGGTTAAAATGGATTATTTTTTTTAGTTTTCTTTTAATAAAGAAATAATTATTATAATATCTTGGATTTATATTACAATTTTCTTTATGAATTTATGTTCTCATAATAGAGCTTTTAATATAATGATATTTAAAATAAGTTTTTGTTATATTCACTTAATAGCTTCTAAAGAGAGCTAATCCAGATATTGTTGCATTTCAAGAAGTGCGTTTTGAGTCTCCACTTGGTAAGCATTTTGGACCAAGTCAGATAGATTACTTGATATCACAGTTGTCAGAATACCAGGTAATTATGTTGCAAGGATTAATAGACATTGACTGAATTGATCACATTAAAAACTATTAAATGTATAGAGAGTGACAAAAATGATAATTTTTTATAAATGATTAGTTAACAAATTTATTTTTGAGAAAACATTGCACTTGATAGATTTATTTTTACTGTCAAAGATTTTGTCAAAAATTTAAAATAAAATATAGTTTAAAAAAAAAACAACACAAAAAAAACTTTAAAAAATAATCTTTTGTTAAAATGAAAATTGTGAGCTCCAAAATGGATCATTTTTTTTATTTATTTATCTTGCAGTTTATCACACAGTATAGCATAATTATATATTACTGCTAGTTTAATTTGTTCAATGTAGCAATGAATAGAGTTTGAAGACATTCTATTGTCCTTAATATTTTGATGCTTTAATTTTGTCATTTCATAAATATGATATATACAAACTGGTGCTCACGCTTTTATTTATTCATTAACATTTCTTTAAATATTAATTTTGATCTAAGGAATTATTTTTTACTTTTTAGTACATTTTGATAAGAAACTATTTTTAAAAAGTTTATTCTATTTGTATTATTTAAATTTTATACTTTTTAGCGTAAAAGTATTTCAGTTATTTTATTTTGTAAAAGTTAAAATAAACTAATAAGTGTTGTACATACTGCGAAAACCAAAAACTAAAAAAAATATACTGTTTTATACTTTTTAATGGTTAAAAGAATTTCTTTTGCATTTGTTGGTAAGGTTTATAGAAAATACTACATATAGCGTGACAGACTAAAAAGACCAACTTCAGAACTCTACACCTTCAGGAACTTGTATACTTGTGACATGATAATCTCTTTTGGCTATTTCCCTCTTAATATAAATATTATCAAAAAGCAATTAACTTTGAACATAAGAATTTAATTAATTTACTGAAACATTTTAAAATAGTGTGTTTTCATCATCAGACTAAAAAGACCAACTTCAAAACTCTACACTTTCAGGAACTTGTATACTTGTGACAAGATAATCTCTTTTGGCTATTTCCCTCTTAATATAAATATTATCAAAAAGCAATTAGCTTTGAACATAAGAATTTAATTAATTTACTGAAACATTTTAAAATAGTGTGTTTTCATCATGAATACATAAGTGTAAAAAATTTCAAGTTGATTGGGCTCTAGAAGGTAGATAACTGATTTCAAAATTACCAAAACACAGCTCAGACGCACCAGACACAGTAAGTTAAATAAAAGCCAATAATAAAAAAATATATTTTTTTATTTCAGACATGAATATTTTTAATGAAGATTACTTTTCATTTTCTATTTTTGCATTATTTTAGTTTATTTATCAACCTGCACAGTTGCAGAGCAGCAGTTTTGACCATGGAAGAACAGAAGAGGGGGTAGCAATTTTCTCTAAATTTCCAATAGTACACCATGACTATTTACTTTTGTTTAGGTATATTTTTCTTCTAATATTTTTGTAAATCTGAGTCTTTTTTATTCAAACCATTTTCTAATCACTATTTTTGTTGATTTTATTATAAATGCCTCAACTGCAAAAGTGTTTGCAAAAATATTAGAATGAAAAGCATTATTTTTCTCATATTTTTCAAGAAATCGGAGCAATTCGGCTGATTTACATCAAAGAATATGTCTGCATGCAGTAGTAGACTTACCTTGTGTAGGAAAGGTAATAAAATTTCCAGTGTAAAATATTATTGAAATTTATAATTAAATTAATAATTATTTTCGTTGCTAAATTAATTTGTATTGTTTTTTTCATGAAGCCCCTTACATGTTAGAAGACTGGCAAAAAATCTTAGTATTAATTTTTAAAGCTTTAATATCAGCATGGATATAACTTTGTTAAGAAATTAATTTTTATAATTTTCTTTACATACTTTACATTTTACATGATATAAGTATGAAACCTGAAAAAGGCTGAGGAGAGAAAAATGTCAAGTGTTGTTATTGGTTTTTTTTTTCTAAATGTTGTTTTGCAATAGTCTAAATATTCTTTTAGTCATTTCTTGCTGAAACACTTCCAAAGAGAGCCAAAAACATAATTTTAAAGTCATTAAAGGCTGAGATTAGGTATTTTACAAAAACTTTCAATTGGGATGCAAGTTTTCAATTTTGTTTCTACCCTCAAGTTTTTTATTCCCTAAATAATCATGTGTGCACATGAAAAATATGCTGATCTATGGAACTACATGCACTGTTCATGTTTTAGCCCTCTGTCCATGTCTAGTAAATGGATTCAATACATTTCTTCACCCACACTCATCTTCTATTCACCTGTGAACTACTTACTCTACATCTATACAATTACTTTCTAAAGACTGACAGTATACATGTACATAGGTTGATCTGAAAAGGGAGCACACCAGTTTTTTTGAAGACATATAACTACTTTTAATGATTGGGTAAACTAATATCAAATGAGGCATTTTTTTTTCAGGGACACATTTTTAATACCCATCTATCACTAAGCCATGAAGCAAGGGAGGAATCTGTTAAACAAATCATACAGTACATGTCTCTACATGGTGCGGAGCCAGCAATTTTAGTTGGAGATTTAAATGCCACTCCAGAGGAAAAAGCAGTAAGGTAAAGTGTTAACATTAAATTTGGCAGACTTGACAATATAAAGGGTAAAAAAAAATGCTATTTATCAATGGAAGAGCTTCTTTGCCTTTTAATTTTTTATAATGAGTAGTTAAAGTGTATAGAAATAAAATAATTATTATAAAACATACAAATTCAACCAAGATTTATTTGTCCTATTTTTATGTAACAAAATGTCAGGTTACTCTAATTGCAGTATTTGAAATATCAGATAAAATTTTGCTATTTTTTATTTCTTTTCTTTTCTATATAATGTACAGATTACTTGCTGAAGATGCTGGATTTGTAGATGTGTGGACTTTGCTTCAGCCATCAAAAGACGGATTTACATACAATGCTATTGACCAATTAACAAAAAGGGTAACTAAAAGCATTTATAAATGCTGTCACTGAAATATTCAATAAATAAGTAATGAAAGCAACATAAAATAAAAACAAAATGTGTTCTGAATGGTAATAGTTTGCTCTATTTTTGTGAGTGAATTTAGAACTTTAACTTATGTGGTTATATTGTTATCTGTTGTTGACATTTCAATATTTATTGTTTATCGTCATTTTCAGATTGATTATATCTTTATGAAAAAATCAGAAGCCATTGTTGCAGAAAATATAGAAGTTCTACCAGATAATTCACGGTATTTAGTCATTTTCGGAAAATATGGACTATTTTATTATTATTTTTTTTTAATTATTAGGCAGTCAAGCTGAATTTTTATATTCTTTACCTATCCATTGAATTAATTTAATTGGAGAGAGGAGAGAAATCATGTTTTTAAAATGTACACTAAATGTATAAGTACATGTATATCTAAAAAAAATGAAAGCTATAAACTTTTAAAAAATGGGACTTTTTGAAACTCCTTTGAAAATCCCATTTTGAAATTTTGCTGTTCCTATAACTATAACACACATGTTAAAAAAAATGCAACATTGACATTAAAACATTGAGATAATTATAAATTTTTTTCACTGCTTCATATTGAAAGTTGCAAGTACATTTTTGTTTCAAACATTGCATTTAGTCAATTTTCTTAACTAATCATTTATAGACATGAGGATAGTAATTTGAAGCACATTTAATGCTGAATAATATCTTAGTTGTTTATACAAAATCATAGTCTTCTGAAATACATTTAATGCAGAATCATATCTAAGTCGCTTCCTCTTTATCAAACTTATGAATATTGGTAACTACCACAGCATCAGAAAAAAATATATATTTACCCATTTTCAAGTAGTTAGAAAAATATTCTTTAACATTTTACTTGTGTTTATCTGCCTTACAACCTTTGCTGTATTCTTTTAAACAGTTTTTATTTACAACTAAGCAAGAAAATCTGACAGGCTATTCTATGATGATACTTAGCTTCTAAAATTATATTGAAATGCATAAGATACATTTTTTTTTGGATTAAATTTAATTGATTTAAAAAATTCACTTGCAAAAAAAAAGTGAAAAAATTACAGGAATTTTACATTAGAAATTCTGATTATTTTCTAAGAGCAAATTTACTACCAGCTGTTTGAATGGAGGAGGGTAAAAATTAAGTTTTTAAATAATCCATCTGGAACTATTTAAATTTTGCTTTGAAACAACAGAAATATAATCTTATTTATTGTTGAAGTACTTTTAGAATTTTTTATGGTATATTTTTTATGAATCACAATATTTATAAACAAATATGCAGTAATGTATGCAGTAATCAAATGAGCTTTCAAATGCATGAAAACATTTTTAGCATCATTTTTTTCTTGTTTTGAAATGATTTTAGCATATTTGTTTTCTGAAAATTAAAATAGGAAGTATTTTGTTGCAAGACAACTATTTCATGAGTAAAACTGACATTTACTTTACTGGGTTTTTTTTAAGTGTAACCTCTAGAAATATGGGTCCTTAGAAATGAGGTTTCATTGGGATGTCCATTATAGCTAATCTGTGTCCACTTTCCATCTCTTACATTGACAACTACATCAGGATCAAAAATAGACTTTTCAAGGTGCTGTGTGTACATCATGTTTACTCAGTGTCTCTCTTACTGGGCCCATCATTCCCTGCTTAGTTGAGTTTCCCCCCTTATTAACAAGTATTTATCCTTTCCTTTTTTAAATTAATTTTCTTATTATCGTAGTGGTGACTTGGAATGGATTACACAATTTCCTACAGAAGTGTATGGGAAGTTATGTGGGGTCCCAATGTATGTTCAGTTATAAAACTTTCTTAATTATAATAGTTGTATTTTTGTAGTTAAAAGTAAATTAAATTTGTGCTCTTAATATTTTTGTTTAATGTATGTGCATTTTTGAGATACACGCATTTTCCAAGTCATATTAATAATTTATACAATGCGATAGATAATATTTGTGTTGCGCTAGGTAAATTTGAATGCATTTTATAACTGTGTTACAGATCAAGTGCGGCTTCAGATCATAGAGCATTACAAGCAACTTTCAGAGCAAACTACAATAACTGTTGACGGTCTATCTATTCAAGAAATATAAAAACAATGGAATAAAATAACATTTATCTAGTTAAAGTTGTAATTAACCCTAAATTTTTGTTTGCTTTTAATGCACAATAAAACATCATATTTAGTCGATGTTTTTTAATTGTAACTCTATCTAAATTTTATCATAACATTTAGGAATAAATATGGTTAACCCAAAAAGATTTCCATCATACAGTAGTACCCTGCTTAAAGTATATCTCACACTACGAATTCAGCCAGGACCACTTTCTTACCTTGCAGGATTGATGTTTCACTTAACAATTAGTCCCTTGTTAAATTTTACATTTTAAGAATGGCTGAATCTAACAAGATGTTTTTCAGATGAAGACAAATCACCAGGTTGTTTTTTACTCCCCATTACCATTAGTTTTATTTCCTGTCAGGGCAAAGTCCATTACAGCTGGTCTGTGTCATCTGGTGCCTTGAAAATGATCGAATCCCTTATCTCACACTGACAGCTATAACCAGAACATCCTTAACTCACTTTTTTATTATTCCTTACTCTAATGAGTGGTTTACTAGTCGTCACCCCCCTACCATTTACTATACCATCCCTTCTACCAGTACTATTTTATAATCATTTTCTTAATATTTCAACCAAATATGTATCTTGCCATTTTTCATAATAGTCTACGAGAAGTACCCCACTGGAACATTCATGTTCATTGTCAGGCTTGTAAAAAAACATCCACCTTATCTTTAATTTCCTTCAAGTATGATAAACTTTTAAAATTACATATATATTTGATTGACATCTATATGTGAGAAAAGTAAAATCTAATTTGTGTAATTTGATCAATGTAGTTTGTTTTATTATTTAAAATTATAGTGAAATACTTTTCTAATGCAAAATTTGTTAATCTCCAATAAATCTACTTCTTTCACACAGCCAGTATGTCAGAACGATTCTGTTGTACAATTCTTGAACTATTTTGTCTAAAATAATTCTAAGCAATGAAATTAATTAGGAAACATAACTAGAAAGATACCTTAAAATTTTGCAAAGAGCTTTGGTTCTCATATTATACAAAAATTCAGTCTTATTTTATCTTATTCTATTTAATAAGATATGTGTCTTAAATGTAGAAAAATCAACAACACATGAATACTAATGCAATACATTTTTATCCCTTAATTTCAAAGAAAAAATAACAAATGATTTAATTTATGAAAAAAAAGTTTATGTCACATTTTTTTAAAACTTTCTGTTAAAATACAACATTTAGTTATACTGAAAAAAATATTACCAAGTATATTATAGAAATATGAAATCGTATTGAACCAAAAATATCCAAAACATAAACATCTTTTTCACAATGAAATATGATTAAAAAAATTAACATTTGTTTTATATTATACTGTTGAAAAAAATTAAAGCTACTTTTGATTTTAATCAGGGAAAAATTTTTCCACCAATGCTCATAATTTTGAGTGCTTTGTTTTAAATAAAATAAAAACATAACTATGTAGTCTAACAAAACCAAGGAATAAAACTTTCAAAAATTGCTTATTTTTAAAGTCCCCACCGTCCTGAAAAAGAGGTTAAGAAAATGAGAGTTTACATCCCCTGAGCTCTAATAAATATTTTCTCTTTAAGAAATACCCAAACAAGATATATGTGTAAAGAAAAACTAAATAAAAAATTTGTTTTTAATTATTCTAAGCAATTTTTTCTGCCTTTTTTGCAAAAAAAAAAAAAAAATTAAGTATGAAAAATGTATATACATAAAAAAAACCTGTCCCATTCAAAACACTTTAGAAGAATTGTGAACATTAAAATACTAATAATGGAATATCAGATGCCTTGAAGGATTTGACTACTTGCCATGTTTGTTTGGCTGAAAAGAAAAAAAACAGATACATTGAAAGATAGTGAGATATTTGGAAAGTAAGGACAGGAAAGAAATTATAAATAGCTTTAACAGTAAGTTCATAGCTCAGGACTAAAAATTACTAAATGATCTTTCAAGTTTCAGGATTTCTAATCTGCATATATTCTGTATTAAATGTAAAAAAAAAATCAATTTTTAATCAAACGTGAATTGTTGTAAATTATTTTAAAATATACAAAGTTTGCTGCTCTCTGCTGTTGCGATGTACTGAAATCCTCTTATTCAAGAGATAAACTCATAAAATCTTTTAATTACTTTTTATAATTATAATTATTGATCTGAAAATGTGGATAAAAAATTGCATGTAACAAAGATCAATTTTTATTAAATATAATAAAAAAAAAAAATACAAAATGCATGTTTTTTTTAACCACATACCAGTTAAGCTATAAATCATTTTTCTCCCTTTACAAAAAGTAAGTATAGAGAGAATCTAATACATCAAAGTCAATAGTATCATGTCCTAACCTGCATACAAAACCAGCTTACATGCTCATTTTTGCACTACTTTCACTAATTTAAAAAAAAAATTTACTCCAAGTACTTTAATAAAAATTTACATGCATTTTGGTGGAGTTAATTTTTTTTTTACTAAAATTAGAGTTATAAAAAGTCGCTAAGTGGTGATTCAAGGGAAAATATTATCTTACTTTTTACCTCCCAGAAGCTCTTCAATCTGCAGGCAGCATTTTATTTTAAGTACCAATTAAATCATAAGGTTACAAATTTTGTGTAGATTATGCAGAAAACAATGCATTTAAATCTGATATCAATATGCTATCAATAATTTGAGAAACATGATCAAATATCAAGAAAAAAGTTATATTTTCCTTATGGTTTTTGATTAAATTTGCTAAGTATAAAGCTCGTCCAATTTTCTATAAAACTGTGGAGGCAGAATTAAAATTTTCTACTGTTACAGTAATGTGTATGCATAAAAATTCATGTAATCCTGTACTATAGTGGCACATGTGAGAAAAAAAAACGTAGTGCTGTAAATGATCTAACTAAAATGGATTTATCTCTAACTAAAATGGATTTATCAGCAATAATATGATTAGGTAGTAAATAAAAACTGCTTAATAGCATAGAGCAACAGTTATAGCAAACAATCAGAATATAATGAATTTCTCTGAATGCTAAAGAATTCTTTTTTTCATTTTTGAAAATGTATGAAAAATTAAATTTTTTTCACCCTTTGTTTTTTAAATGGATAATAAATTTATTCAGAAGTGTAATGGATACCATGATAATATAGCCTTAAATGTGCTTCAAAATGACATTTGTCTGTGAATGATTCAGTTAATTTTTAGCTTATTTTTTAAAAGTTTAATTTTTAGTTTTTGTTGTCATGTTTAAGAATTTAAAAGATTATATGTTACTTTTAATTAAACACAGTGAAAAATATTGAGTGTTGTCAATGTAATATTTTGTGAAAGTTGCAAGTGTGTTTTATAGATGATGACATCAGAAAATGGGACTTAAAAATGTGTTTCAAAAAGTACAAAAATACTACTTTTGACAAGCTCATGTCTGTTTATTGATTAAGATATACTGTACTAATAAATTTGTTTTCAGAACAACCTCTTTTCAATAAACCAAATATATTGGGTAATACAAAATTTCAGTTAGGACAACCTACTAGTGTAGATGGCAAATGCAGATTTTAAAAAAAAAAGAACAAATTAAGTCAGATTTCTTTATTTTTATTTTTTAATTACTGTGCTTTTTCTATATCATACTTTTTAAGTTTCAAATTTTTCTTTCAACAATGGAAATAAAAATATAATTCAAACATTTCTGACCTTTACTTTGTCTATTTCAGCTTTCAATACATGATTCTTCGATTTTTCCTTTTCTAATTCTGCCGTTAAAGTAGCCACCTAAAAAAAAAAAAAAAAAAAAATTAACCACCTTAAAGTTGTGTAATTTGTTGCTGCACAAAGAAAACAAGCAATTAAGCCTGTTCCATTCTGGACACAGGACGTGTTAGCGCATTTTCGTGTTATGTATCAGTACGTTTGTTAGCTTTCAGTAAATATTTGTAAATTTTGGAAATGTTTATAAATTCATTTGTGTAATGCATATATCTTGTAAAATAAATATTATAAAGACGTTTCTTTATATTTGAAAAAAAATTATTTTCTCTTAAATCTAACTACAAGTGGTTTGTGGTTACTGAAATAGGACTCATAATTGAAAACATTCGAAATTGTAGTCATTTAATCGTCCGAACACTCTGTCAATTGTTGCATAGCTCTGATACTTTCAATTAAACTCAGAACACAAGCTTACTATTTCATTTGATGAGTTTCTTAATAAATCTTGGTGAAACTATGTGCTGCAGTATTTCGCACCAAATGAATGTGTTATTGAACGTACAAGGTGTAGAATGGGGCCATATATATAATATATAAGCCCTTTAGGAGCCCTGAATCCCGGCCCTCAGAGGTCCTATCGCGAAATGAACTTTTGATGTACACTTGGCAGGCCAAGACCTACAAAATGATATATACATCATGGGTCTAGGACTTATGGTTGCTGAGATATAGGGCGCTCCTTTATTAATATAGCTTATATAGTAAAAAACTGTACTTTATAAGCCCCCTTTTACGGCCCTCCGAGGTCAGATCGCGAAATGGAGAAAAGTCATTTCTTGGCAGGCCAAGACCTACAAAATGATATATACATCATGGGTCTAGGACTTGTGGTTGTTGAGATATAGGGTGATGACGGACAGACAGACAAAACGGGGACAATAGAGCATTTTTTTCGAAAGTGCTCTAAAAATTGAAATCTATTGATTATTATTG